>VYZX01030098.1:106516-135683 GCA_013401335.1 Brachypteracias leptosomus
AATACTGAATATTTGTAATAAGATACTGAATATTCATAAAAATACTCAATATTCATAATAGAATACTGAATATTTGTAATAAGATACTGAATATTCATAAAAATACTCAATATTCATAATAGAATACTCAATATTCATAATAAAACACTGAATATTTGTAATAAGATACTGAATATTCATAAAAATACTCACTATTCATAATAAAATACTGAATATTTGTAATAAGATACTACTGAATATTCATAAAAATACTCACTATTCATAATAAAATACTGAATAGTTGTAATAAGATACTACTGAATATTCATAAAAATACTCACTATTCATAATAAAATACTGAATATTTGTAATAAGATACTGACTATTCATAAAAATACTCAATATTCATAATAAAATACTCAATATTCATAATAAAATACTCAATATTCGTAATAATATACTCAATATTCACAAAAAATACTCAATATTCATAATAATATACTCAATATTCATAATAAAATACTCAATATTCACAATATAATACTCAATATTCATAATATAATACTCAATATTCATCCACTTTTCACTTCCAGAGCATTTTTGGCTGCAGTTGGAACCAGCCAGTGTCTTCCAAGGAGTGAAGCCAGCACTGGATCACTTGTAGTGGTAATGAGGGTGGAGAGCTGGTTGTGTGCAGAGCTTTCCATGCCTGCCTGCTGTGACTTGGTGTCCTCCTCCTTTATCTTGTAGGATTTAAGTGAGTTCTGTGTTTTTCAAAGCTTTGGGGTTCCTGGGCAAGCCCAACGATGGTTGAGGTTTGCTCCAGGTCCCTGAAATTAAACCTCAGAAGGTGCCTTCCCTTCTTGGGGCTGGTGGGGATGTGGATCCTGATGGTAGAAACTGTTCAATGCAACATCTTTGGTCAATAGGGAACCTATTTCTGGTGCTAGAAAACCCCTTTGCTTGGAGCTGGGAACTCTGAGCACTTGTGGCAATGGAAATAATGAGCTTGGGGGGGAAAACCCATGGGGTTTAATGGTCTAAATGCTTGAAGTTCTCAAGAAGGTTTCTTGGAAGTGGGTGACTAAAAAGTGCTTGAAGAAATCACACAAGTTTTGGGGTTTTTTTTAGAAGCTTTTTTGCTTCTGAGTGTCCTGATCTGCAGGGATGGAGAAGCATGAAGAGAATTCAGTGTGAGTAGAGGGACAGAGAAACATGAAGGGACTTAAATGTGAGTAAAGGGATAGAGGAGCATAAATATGAATAAAGGGCAGGGACTTTTCCTGGGGGAAAAATAAGAATAAATATTCCTGGTGCTTAAAGCATCAAAGCCCCAGTGGCAGCTCTTGGGGTTTTTTTTTTAGTCCCAATAAGCAAAATGCTTTAAATCTCTTTTCATTCTGCCCAAAGAAACATTGATGGTTGAACTTTGAGGTCTTTTCTATGAAATTAGGAGGAAATTCTTCACTGTGAGGGTGGTGAGACCCTGGCACAGGTTGCCCAGAGAAGTTGTGGATGCTCCATCCCTGGAGGGGTCCAAGACCAGGTTGGATGGGGCTTGGAGCAACCTGGGCTAGTGGGAGGTGTCCCTGCCCATGGCAGGGGGGTGGAACAAGATGATCTTTGAGGTCCCTTCCAACCTAAACCATTTTATGATGTATGAACAATTTCCTACAAGCTCAACCCTTGATCTTGACTGGGTTCCTGTGATGCTACTTCAGGCACTTTCTAGGGAAGTTCTCAACAGCAGCAATAAAATTCCCTCCTCTCTCTCTCCTGCTGAAGTGATATTTGAAAAGAAACTTGCTTTCCATAGCATCATCTAAATATTTTTGATGCTTCTTGTCATTAAAATTCTCCTCAGTGGTCTTGGGGACTGAGATAATTTATCTCCAGGTCCTCAGGACTCCCTCCTGGTTTCTGTGCACTTGAGGTGAAGCTGTTGAACTCGTTCTCTGGTAGAAACCTGACTCGTATCCTGATTTTTTTTGCTCTTTTCTCTTGCCTTTTCCACCGGCTGCATTTGACACAAAGTCAAATTAGTAGCTGGAGATGATAAGGGGATAAAAGCAGCGAGGGCAGAAGTCACCTCAAGGAGTCAGAGCAAGCTGGGAGCCTTGAAAGGGAGTTTGGTTCAACATTTTGAGCATGTGTGATGTTTTATGGGCTGGTTTTGTGTCTCTCTCATCTTGACCCCCCCTGTACTGTGCTGTGGAAACAAGGCAGGCTGCTCATCCCAGTAGGAACCAGTGGAGTGCCACCAGAATGGGGAGTGTCCATATCCATCACCTGCTTGTTCTCCTGCAGATCTGAATAATGGAGAGGAATTGGGGATCTGCTCAATGCTGCTCAAGAGCTAAAGGGTGAGGGCAAGAGGCTGGGGCCAGACTCTGGTCAGTGGTGCCCAGGGCCAGGCCAAGGGGCACCAAGTGGCCCCCAGGAGGTTCCATGTGAGCAGGAGGAGGTGGTTGTTTGGGGTGAGGGTGTTGGAGCCTGGCCCAGGCTGCCCAGAGAGGTTGTGGAGTCTCCTTGTGTGGAGAGATTTTGGACTCTGGTCCCCCTGCTCTGAGTGAGCTGCTGGAGCAGGGGGGTTGCACCAGAGCATCTCCAGAGCTCCCTTCCCACCCCCACCATGCTGGGATTGTGTGATACTGGGTGATATGAAAACATCTGAGCTATTGGAGAGCAGCACAGGGGGTCCTGGTGGGCAGCAGGGTGACCATGAGCCAGCAATGTGCCCTTGTGGCCAAGAAGGCCAATGGCAGCCTGGGGTGGATTAGAAGGAGTGTGGGTAGTAGGTGGGGAGAGGTTCTTCTCCCCCTCTACTCTGCCCTGGTGAGACCCCAGCTGGGATATTGTGTCCAGTTCTGGGCCCCTCAGGTCAAGAAGGACACGGAACTGCTGGAGAGAGTCCAGTGCAGAGCCACAGAGATGATGGAGGGAGTGGAACATCTCCCTGGTGAGGAAAGGCTGAGGGAGCTGGGGCTCTTTAGCTTGGAGAAAAGGAGACTGAGGGGTGACCTCATTAGTGTTTATAAATACATTAAGGGAGAGTGTCAGGAGGATGGAGCCAGGCTCTGCTCAGGGACATCCAATGACAGGACAAGGGGCAATGGGTGCAAGCTGGACCAGAGGAGGTTCCACATAGATATGAGAAGAAACTTCTTCATGGTGAGGGTGACAGAGCCTGGCCCAGGCTGCCCAGGGAGGTTGTGGAGTCTCCTTCTCTGGAGACATTCAAAACCCACCTGGACATGTTCCTGTGTGACCTGCTCTGGGTGATCCTGCTCTGGCAGGAGGGTTGGACCAGATGATCCTTGGAGGTCCCTTCCAACCCCTGACACCCTGTGATTCTGTGCCACCAAATCTGGAGCAAGCTGCAGTTGTTGTGGTGCTGAGCTGCTCTCCCCAAACCTGTTGGGATGTAGCTTTTCCTGGAGGTGGCTTTTGGCAGGGGACTCACTTGTGCATGGACCACAAAGGCCTCGAGCTGCTCTTGGGTGGCTGCCCAGTGCACCAAGTGAGCTGCCATTTAACTGCAGGGCACAGCAGCTTCTGCTGAACCAGGGAAGCTCTTGAGCCAAAACAAACCACTACAAACTTTTCTCCCTCCCCATGAGAACAAGGGGAAGAGGGTTATGGAGTCCAGACTCTCTTGGAGCTGGTGCTGTGGGAAACCTCTGTCCAATCTGGGACTCCTTGGACTTGAGGAACTGCCCCAAATCCTGATAGACCTCCAGGATGGGACTTGAATCTCCTGCCCACGAGTGCTGGGATCAAACTGGCACTTCTGGAGCCAGGAGCTGCTTCTCTTCCAGTAGCTTGTGACCCACCTCAAGACTCCCAAGGATTATGTGAGCTCAGGGATGGGGCTGAGCTGAGAGTTGCTTGTTCCTGGTGGTGCCTTCCAGGCAGTTCTGCTCCTGGTGACTCGGGAATATCTCAGTTAAACATCTCAGGGTGTGCACAAACCCTTTTTGCATCAGAATTAAAAGTGCTGGTTGTGAAAGGGAAGCTGGATTTGGTTCCCTGGCACCTCTGCCAAGCTGCCTGCTGGGGTGTTAAGGCTCTTTTCTTTGATATTCAGGTGGGAATAAACCTTGGATCTCCTCCTGCTCTCCTTTTTTATCCCCCCGTAACTCTTATGAAGATTATTGATTAAAGGTAATTGCTGTAGGATATTATCCACAAGCCATTAACCCTGATGGATTGCAGAGCTCTTTAGCAAGCCTGGGTGCTGAGACATCACCCTTAATTGTTCTTAACTTGAGCTGCACTTCAAATGGAGATTTCTTGCCTTCCCATTTGTCTTCCCTTTATCCCAAAGCTCCAGTGCTTGGATTCTTCCCTTCCAGTGTTGAGAAGCAGGGACCAGCACCTCCCAGTCTCACCCTTCTGCCACCTCTCTGGAGTTTTTAGGTCTTGGAAGCCAGATGACCATGAGATTGGGGTGTTTTGGCTGTGGGAGGCCACCTGACAGCACCAGAGGCAGCCCAGGAGAGTGGAATTTGTCAGAGCAGGCACCTGGGTGAGCTTTGCTCCTCTAGTTTGAGCAGGAGAATCAACATTTCAGGGAGTAGTTGGTAAGGGTTCTGCTTTTGTGGCTCATCTCCTGAGTGTTGGAAAGGAGAAGGGTTGCTCCAAGTCCTGGTCTCACCTCCCAGCCTGTCCCTTGGGGTTCATGGCTGGGTGTGGTGATGCTTCAGAGCTCTTGTCATACCCAGGTTAATTTTTTAGCTCCTTTCCACAGCCTGAATGTGTTTCCACCTATGCTGCTGAGAGGAACTTGGTGTTTTCTTAAATTGTCCAGAAGGAGATGGAGGCCACCAAGCAGCTCTGAGGGGAAAGGAGACACCATCAACCATTCACCAATAGAACTATTCCTGAGGGTTTGTAGCTACAGGATGAGGGGTGATGGTTTGAAGCTAGAAAAGGACAGATTTAGGTTGGACAGGGGAAGAAAATTCTTTAATCTGAGGGTGGTTGATCAGTGGAATGGGCTGCCCAGAGAGGTGCTGGAGGCCCCATCCCTGGAGACATTCAAGGTCAGGCTTGATGAGGGCTCTGACCTCACTAGAGATGCCCCTGCTGATTTTAGGGTGGTTGGACTAGATGCCCTTTGGAGGTCCCTTCCAACCCAAACCATTCCATGACCTCAAGATGATTCCCCCATGCAGGGGGATTCTCCAGCATGTAAAATTGGCTTTTACCAACCTCACTGTGGCCATCAAGAGGCTGAAATTGCACCTTGGGGAATAGTTTGAATCTTTGGCTTTCAGCTCTTTGGGTTGACAGGATTTTCTAAGCAAAATTACCCTGGTCTGAGTTAAATGGGTTTGGTCTCCTGGACTTGAATGTTTTCCTTTACTTGATGCCTCAGTATCGAGAGCAAACACGAGGTCACCATCTTAGGAGGACTCAATGAATTTGTTGTGAAGTTTTATGGACCACAAGGAAGTGAGTAGATGACCTAATCCTTCTATAAAACCCCAACTGATGGCTGGTGGGGGGGGGAGCAGCCAAATGACACCTTCTCCTGGAGCAAAAGGGATGAGCAAAGCTAAGTGGGGGTGAGAAATCAAAGGGTAAACAGCATTTGATGGCTACTCACTCAAGGGTGGGGAGAAATACAGCTCTGAGTAGATGAAACACTTCCCTTAGAGCTGGATTCCACCTCGGGACAACTCACCCCTCCTGTCAACCCTCAGCTTTCCAAGCCCTGGCTCCTGAGCTTTGCATCAGTCACCTGAATTGTTGTGGGGTTTGTCATTAGTGCCTAGATCCCAAGCCAGGTCTCCAACGTGCCTTAATTTAGCAACACCTCTCAAGGTAAGTAGATTATTCCCAGGTCTCTGTTTTGAAGGAGGCTCCAGAGCCTTTGTGCTGAGATCTTCTGCACTATCACTGAAAACCCTTGTCAGGCAGCACAGAAAAAAGGCTTTTACCATGGGAGGTTTGCTCTGGAATCTTCCCCCTTGATGGAGCTGGGTATTCATCCCAGAATTCTTCCCTGTTTAGCTTAATGCTGTGGATTGATTTATTCTCTGCTGAGTTAGGAAGTGTCTAACACCTGCTTTTCTTGCCTTGCAGCACCCTATGAAGGAGGAGTTTGGAAAGTTAGAGTTGACCTTCCTGACAAGTACCCCTTCAAATCCCCATCTATAGGTAACCAACAATCACTTTCAATCAAAATTCTGTTACTTTTTATGCAGGAGGGATTTTTACTGCTGGGAATGTTGCTCCAACCCTCATGAGGTTGCAGCAACCCTCATAAGATCTTTACTTCAAGCCTCAAGAATGCTTTGACCATGTGTCAAGCAAGGGGGGAGTTTGCTCTTCTGGTTGGAAATGTGCTTTGGGCACATATTTGTGATGGTTTTCATGTCTGGATGAGGTGCAGGAGGCCACAGTGAATGCTGGAACCTGGTTTTATATCAAATGATTCATTTAGGGTGGAGAGCAAAGGCCACAGTGCATGTTCATGGTCTTGGGGTCAACTTTTGGGACCTCTTGTCCCAAAGTTGGGTGTGGAAGAGAGGGTAGGAGATGAAACCTCTGTCCTCATGGACTAGGTGATGTGGAAGAGGGACCTATCACCAGGAAAATTGGAGCTGGCTACACTGGTCAGGCATGTTAAACCTTTGAGAGCAGGTAGGAAGCTTGATAAGGAGACAGGATCCATCCTATCTTTGCCCTGGGGTAATGATCTCACTGGGATGTCTCTGGTACCTCATTTTATTCCCAATAATCACTTGAGCTCTAAAGAAAAGAACCAATATTGCTTGAAAACCTGAAGCAGAGGCACAAAGCTCCAACATCCCTCTTCTGGTGCATGAAATAAGTGCTGGTGGCTGGTGCTTCTTCATCAGAAGGGTGGGTTTGTACCTCAAAGGATGGAGAAAACTGCCCCAGGAGAACTGAGGTGGAAACTTGATGAAGATGGGTCCCTTCCAACAGCAACATCCTGATTTGGAGTGGATAAGTCTTGGCTGCTTGCTTAAAATAGCCTCTTGGGCTAAGAGTGCCTTCTATTTCAGATCTCTCTATCTTTGGGGTGAGAAATAATCTGTCCAGTCCCAAATGTGAACTGTGCCCTTTGGGGAAGAGCCTTGGGGGAAGTTCACACCATCCTTTAGCTTTCTGGTGGTTTTTTTTCTCCCTGTTGAAACCCAAACTGGACACAGAATGGGGTGAGGATGTAGGACATGAACCTTGTTCTCCTTCCTCTTGATTCAGCTCTGAAACTCTGAACCTCTTAGAAGCTGTGGACTCCAGATGATTCTTCTCCCTCCTGATGTTAGGGTTGGAAGGGACCTTAAAGATCATCCCAAGCCATGGGCAGGGACACCTCCCACTACAGCAGGTTGTTCACAGCCTGGTCTTGAACATCTCCAGGGCTGGGGCTTCCACCACCTCTCTGGCCAACCTCTGCCAGTGTCTCCCCACCCTCCTGGGCAAGAACTTCTTCCTAATGTCTCATCTGAATCTCCCCACCTCTAGTTTTGACCCATTCCCCCCACTCCTACCACTACCCCACATCCTCAAAAGTCCCTGGACTGCAAATGTTCTTCCAGCACCTCAGGAATCAACATTGACCCCCTTAAAGCAAACCCAACCTTTCTTTCCCCCAGCCTGTGAACCCAGCACAGCCAAAGCTCTTGGGTGGTCACAGCACTGGTGGTTTAGGCTCTGGTTTGACCTTTCAGGGGCTGGTTGGGATAGCTGGGAGTAAAAGGCAGCCTGGGGGCAGAGTTTACCCAGCTCTATTATCAGCACTGACACCACAAGGGGTGGCCTTTCTCCTGGAGAACTTGAGGAGGGTGTGGAAGGGGGGATTTTTCTGCTTAAATGTCTCCTAACGTTGCTTTTACCACCTTCCTTTTAATATGGCAGCTTCCCCTCCATTAGTTTCATCCCCACTGTGGTGTGACTGTCCTGTTGCAGACCCATCAAACCTTCCAGCCTGTTTGAGGGGCTGAAACCCCCCCCTCTTCTCTCACCAACCTCCCCAAAAGGCTGATTCTTGCCCTGGATCCTCCCTCCCTCCCTCCTGGGAGCATGAGTTCCCTCCTGGGAGCATGAGTTCCCTCCTGGGTGTTCAGCTGAGGCTTCAGGTTGAAGCAAGAGCTCAGCCTAGATGAGCTGAGGAAAGATCTGAGGGAGTAGAAGCACCAAGCAGAGCTCTGGGACCTGGGGAGGCTGCAGGAAGAGGTTTTGTTTGTCTTTGGTTCCCATCTCTGCTGCCCCAGCCCAGCTTATCTGGGCAGCCAGAGCTGAGCAATGTCTCCTTCCTCTGGGCCAGCCCCAGCACTGCTGCTCCAGGAGACAAGATTGGATGTGCAAGTGCCTGATAGCAGAAGGTTTTGGTCCTCCCAGATAGCTGCAGAGCAGGCACAAGCCTGGAAATGAAACCAGAGCCAGTTCTCTCCCTGGTAAGACATTTGCTGGGGCAATCTGTGGTCTGGGAAGAAGGATTGCAGAGGTGGAAGTGGACAGAAGGTCACCTGGGGCTTGTTTCTGTTCCCAGCTCCCTCTGCAGCAACGACAGGGAGAGTTCAAATTGTCTAAGTCACTGGTTTAAGGTAGGGAATCCAAGGATTTATTTTCCTTTAATAAATTACCCTCTTATGCTGAAGCTTAAAGCCAAAACTGCTGCCCTTGCAGCTTCCCCTGTTCCTCTAGGACTCCAGGCTACAATTTTCTTTCCCATCTTAGAAAAAATCTGAATTGTGGGAGAGGCTTTTTTTTGCAGCAAACATGATGGCTCAGAGCACATCCATGCAGTCAAGAAAGCTGCTTCTGAGAAATAATTACTAATAATTCCTCTCTCATCTGCTCAAATTGCTTCTGTCCCAGCATGGCTCTGAGTATGAGGCACAAGGAAACTTGGTGATGGCTTCAAAAGTGTGAGGGATGAACTGGAATAGAAAAGATTCTTCCAGTGGGTTCAGGATTTGTCACCTGGATCTCTTCTTAAACCCTAAATGAGTGGTGGTTCTCTTTGGTGGCCCTCTCTGAGGGGCTCTAGCTGAGTGTGGTGGTGGCTCAGCTGCCAAATCCTCACTCCTTTATCCCCAGCTCCCTTCTCAAGTATGTCTGGCATTTATTTCCTGCCCTTCTCAGGTTGGTAATTATCCCTCCAGTCTATGAAATGATGCTGCCCCTCCTGACAGTGCTTAAAGACCTTAAATCATCCTGGAAAAGAGCTTCCAAGGGTTTCATCACATCCTTTGGTACCTTTCTGGTATTTCTGGTGCTGCCAGAAATTGGTCTTTGCTGGGTAATCAGATCCCATATTGGATGGGATGATTTTTTTCCTAACCAGAGCTCCACAATTTAGGGGAAAAAGGGGAAAAGTGCATCCTAGAAGAACATTTCTCTAACTAGAGCCAGATGGAGGGTGGTCAAGTTGGCTTTGGGCTCGAGTGCTCCCCTTGAGATGAACAAACTCCCCTCCCAATCCCCAAATACCCAAATCTTCAGGGTTGAAACAAACCTCCTGACCTTGAGTTAGGACAAAACCACCCCCTGGAAAACACCTGGTTGCTGCTGCTCTGGAATTTCGTGGCAATTAATGGGAATATTCCCTCCTAGATGCTTGGTTCTGGTTTTCTTTCCTCCTAGACAATGTTTAGAGCTCTCCATGATCTCAGTAACTACTGGTGCTGCTTTTTCCCTCCCCTCTGGGCTTCAATATCTTCAGGGGAACTTTCTGCCTACTCTGCTCCTGCTTTTTTTTCCAAGGGGGGTTGTGAAATACTTGAAGTGCTGGCTCCCAAGTCAGGAGGACACTCTGTGGAAGCTCCTTGTGCTTGCCAAGAGCTGCAGATTAATGTTCTCCAATGCCATAAACACAGGAGGAAGCACAGAGTAAATGTCCTGCCCTGCTTAGATGGGAGGAGAAGCTGAAGCCCCAGGAGCCAGGGAGCCTCAGCTCCTACCTGGAAGCATCGTGGCATTTATTTTATTGCTGAAATCTGCAGGAATGCTGATTAATAATCAAATGTCAGGCTGGGAGAGTTGGGCTTGGTCAGCCTGGAGAAGAGAAGGCTCCAGGGAGACCTTCTGGGGGCCTTGCAGGACTTCAAGAGGCCTGTCAGAAAGATGGGGAGGGACTTTTGAGCAGGACCTGTTGGGCCAGGACAAGAGTTGATGGCTTCAAACTGGAAGAGGGGAGATTTAGATTGGAAATTAGGAGGAAATTCTTCACTCTGAGGGTGGTGAGACCCTGGCACAGGGAAGCTGTGGATGCTTCATCCCTGGAGATGTTCAAGGCCAGGTTGGATGGGACCTTGAGCAACCTGGTCTAGTGGGAGGTGTCCCTGCCATGGCAGGGGGTTGGAAGGAGATGATCTTCAAGGTTCCTTCCAGCACATTTCTCCTGGCCTGTGCTTCATTTCTCTTTGGAACTGCAGCTTCTCTTTTGACTCTTCCTTGCCTTATATTTTTGCTACTTAAAATTTCCTGAGAGTCACTTATTGCCCCTGCCCATCCCAAGCTCACTCTGTTGACCCTTCTCCTGACCTATGAACCCATCAACCCTTGTTCTTCCAAACACACTCAGCTTTGTCTGAGGGGAAAGAGGAGACACCTCCAGGGGATTTGTAGCTCCAGAATGGGAGGACACCAACAAGATAGGGGAGATGTTCTCAGCCTGCCTTGGCTCAGGTTTGCTGCTTTCTCTGCCAGCCTGGGCATCATAGAATCATGGAAGGTTTGAGGCTGGAAGGGACCTCTAGAGTTCATCTGGTCCAACCTCCCTACACCAGCAGGGACATCTCTACCTAGGGCAGGCTGCTCAGAGCCCCATCAAGCCTGACCTTGAAGGACTCCAGGGCTGGGGCCTCCACCCCCTCTCTGGGCAGCCCATCCCACTGATCTATCACCCTCAGGTGGTGGTGAGATGGGCTGAGCTTGGGCAGTTGCTTTGGGCTAGTTCTGGGTGTTTGGGTTAGTTCTGGGTGGTTTTTTTCTCAGACTACTCTTAGCAGTTGTCTGTAAGGTGGTGGACACAGCTTTTAGAAGAAGGCTTCCAAGAAGAGCTGCTTGGTCTGAGCAGGAGCTCCAGGATTTCATAGAATGGGTTGGGTTGGAAGGGACCTCAAAGATCATCTCATTCCATCCCCCTGCCATGGGCAGGGACAACTCCCAGGTTGCTCCAAGCCCCATCCAGCCTGGCCTTGAACACCTCCAGGGATGGAGCATCCACAGCTTCCCTGGGCAACCTGTGCCAGAGGCTCACCACCCTCAGGGTGAAGAATTTCCTCCTAATTTCCAATCTAAATCTCCCCTCTTCCAGTTTGAACCCATCACCCCTCATCCTATCCCTACAACCCCTGCTCAAAAGTCCCTCCCCATCTTTCTGACAGCCCCCTTGAAGTCCTGCAAGGCCCCCAGAAGGTCTCCCTGGAGCCTTTTCTTCTCCAAACCCAACTCTCTCAGCCTGGCCTCATAGGAGAGATGTTCCAGCCCTCAAATCATCTTCATAACCCTCCTCTGGACCTGCTCCAACAGGTCAATGTCCTTCTAGTTTATAGCTCTGCTGCTGCTTTCCATCAGTATTTTTCCATCCTCCTCTTTCCCTCCTGAAGCTGCTGCAGAATTATTGATGGTGGTGTTTTGAGAAGCTGCTGGAGCTGGAGTGTGGCCATAGAAGCTGCTCCACTTCTACTGGGGCTGAGCTGACATTGCCCAGACCCTCACCCCATTGCTGGGAGGTCAGTAGATGCTAAGTTGAGGACTTGGGTGGCTTCTCCCCCATCTCCTACCATGGTTCCTCAAGCTGTGGTGTGTGATGGGCTCATCCCTGAAGAACCAACCCCTGCAAGGAGGGGAGTGGGGCTTTAAAATTAAAAAATAATTAAAATAAATACATGTTCCCTTGCAGGTGTTTAGGGAGGGGGAAGCAATAAACCTTACATTTAGACTAATAGAATGGGTTGGGTTGGAAGGGACCTCAAAGATCATCTGGTTCCAACCCCCCTGCCATGGCAGGGACACCTCCCACTAGAGCAGGTTGCTCAAGGCCCCATCCAACCTGGCCTTGACTCTTATCTGGCTCTTTGGCAGCACCACAGGAGGACTTGGGAGAACTTTTTCCATGAGGTAGGTTAAAAAAACCCTGCTCTTGACCTCTCTGTGCTCTTTCCATGCTGCTCTCTGGGGACATCGTTCTGCCCCAGGCCTTGGGTGGTGGTCACCAAAGCCACGTTGATTTAGGTGTGGTCTTGAAAGGTCCCTTCATCCTGCTTCAGAGAGGCTGTCACCACCTCCCCAGCCAGGCTGGAGGGTTTCCTGCCTTGGCCTTAATCTCTTGATAAAAATAAAGCTTTGAGGCTTCTCAGTCCTGCCACGTTGGAGAGTCAGGAGATGTCACATGCACTTGTCCTGCCAACTGCTCACTTGGCACCTTGATCTCAATCTGTTCTTGCAGTGCTTCAGGTGGAGAAGTGTCCAGCTGGGCTTTTGTGACCAAAGAGAGTCCACACGTGGGCAGGAGGTGGCCAGTTTGGGCTTGGGGGAGTGGATCTAAACCAGCTCAGCTCTGGCATGTGTCCAGAAGTGGTGGGAAGTCCTCTTGGATTGACTGATTGGGTCAGTCAAGCAGCTGATTCTGGGGGTCTAGAGACCTCTGGGGGTCTAGAGACCTCTGGGGTGTAGAGCAGGAGTGTGGTGAGGAGCACCTGAGGGAGCTGGGGGGGTGGAGGCTGAAGCAAAGGAGGCTCAGGGGAGACCTTGTGGCTCTGCACAAGTCCCTGCAAGGAGGTTGGAGCCAGGGGGGGGGAGATCTCCTGTCCCTAAGTGATGGGACATGAGGAACTGGCCTCAAGTTGCCCCAGGGGAGGTTGAGGTTGGAGCTGAGGAGAAATGTCTCCATGGAGAGGGTTGTGAAGGGCTGGTCAGGGCAGTGGTGGAGTCCCCATCCCTGGAGGGGTTTCCAAGGTGTGGAGATGTGGTGCTGAGGGCCAGGGGTTAGTGGTGCCCTGGCAGGGATGGGGGAATGGTTGGACTCAATGATCTTGAAGGTCTTTTCCAGCCAGGAGACTGGGCTGGGCTGTGTTTGCTGCTTTTCCTCCTCCCCATGAGCTTCTGCAGGGCTGGGAGCACCAGCAGCTCTTTGAAGAGCTGTGCTGCAGGAAGAAAAGGCTCTTTTGAGGACCTCTCACCTCCCCCAGCAGCCAGGCTGGTTGGACTTTGAGCTGAGATAAGCAAGGAGCCACCTTTCGAAGCGCCGCTTGTTGGGTTGCAGCTGGTTCCTGCCTTGGAGGAGAAGACCTGAGGAGTGCAGGAGGCTTTGTGCTGCTCTGGGGCCACCCTTGTAGAGCTGGAGCTGTGGAAAGAGTGAGGAGATCATCTCCAGCCCAAGTTTCTCATCCCTCTTACCTCTACCTTTGAGTCCTCGATGATAGATGAGCAACCTGGTCTAGTGGAAGGTGTCCATGGCAGCAGGGTTGGAAGGAGATGATCTATAAGGTCCCTTCCAACCCAAACCATTCTATCCCAAGGTAGGGGACCCTTTCCAAATCCCAGTCCAGGCATAGTCCTGTAGGAGGAGTTGATGTGGAACAACCTCTTGCAGGAGCTTTCTGGCTCCACAGGACAATGAGAAGTGTCTTGAGAGTCCTCAGCATTTCCCAGGTTATCCAGATACTTGGACTCTGCCTCTTGGAGGACAACTTGGTGGCAAAGCAATTCCTGGCAGCACGTTGGTTCTGGAGTAGCCATTTCCTGGGAGTCTGGAGATGTTCAGGAGGGACATGGATGTCAACATCAGCCTGGAATTCCTCCTTGGATCCCTGCTGTGGTTTTGCTCTCCTGGAGATCAAGTTCAGCTCTCACTCAACCTCATCTCCTGGTCCTTGGCTCTTCTCCCAAGGAACAAGGGACAGGACAAGAGGAACCAGCCTCAAGTTGCCCCAGGGGAGGTTGAGGTTGGAGCTGAGGAGAAATGTCTGCATGGAGAGGGTTGTGAAGGGCTGTGCCAGGCTGGGCAGGGCAGTGGTGGAGTCCCCAGCCCTGGAGGGGCTTCAAAGCCATGGAGATGTGGAGCTGAGGGACAGGGGTTAGTGGTGCCCTGGTAGGGATGGGTTAATGGACTCAATGACCTTAAAGGTCTCTTCCAACCTAAATGATTCTGTGAAATACCAACATTTTTGAAGGTCACCATCTGCATGTTGGTCTCAGCATCTTCTAGGCTGGGAGCAGATGGGTCCCTTCCTGTTGTGTGACTGCTTTGTGGACCTACCAGGTTTCTTAGCACCCAAAGGCCTTTTGTCCATATAGATGGTCCTTAGTCTTCTCCTGAGCCTTGTCCTTCCCAGCATTTGGTGTGAATCTTGCTTTGGAACATGAAGTCTTTACATCCAACCCATCACAACAGCTCAGGCTGTAACCTCAGCTTCATGGTGAGAACCCAAAAGTGTGTCTCTTGGCCCTTTATCTCCACAGGAGACTTTCTTTTTCCAGTGAAGGAGGAGAAAATAGTTTGAGCTTATTTTTGGGTCAGGAAAAGGCAAGATATGGACAGAGCTGCTCTTGGCCTCCACATTTCATGTCTGTAGGATGAGTCTGAGGGAACCTTGAAGAGTTGTAAGAAGATGGCAACGACCTAGGAGGTGCAAGGGGAGGATGTTTCTTTCCTGTTTCATTTACAAAGCTTGAGACCAAGGACAATGTGAAAGAAGAGGTTGGTCCTTGCCTGGATGGTTGCAGAGATGACAGAGAAGAATCACAAACCTCTAGCCCAGGAGCTGCTTGAGTGGACAACCTGATCTTGGCTCCCAAGTGCAGCTTAAATGCTGAAGGGTGTGAGCAAAGAGTTGGCCAGAACCTTGCAAGGTGGGTTTGCAGCACAGCCTTGTCCACCCAGCTGCAGGTGGCTGTGGTAGAAGGTCCTAGGAAGTAGGTGAGATATGGGAAGGCCCCTAGGAGGTCCTAGGAAGTACGTGAGATGATGGGAAGGCCCCTAGGAGGTCCTAGGAAGTACGTGAGATGATGGGAAGGCCCCTAGGAGGTCCTAGGAAGTACGTGAGATGATGGGAAGGCCCCTAGGAGGTCCTAGGAAGTACGTGAGATGATGGGAAGGCCCCTAGGAGGTCCTAGGAAGTACGTGAGATGATGGGAAGGCCCCTAGGAGGTCCTAGGAAGTACGTGAGATGATGGGAAGGCCCCTAGGAGGTCCTAGGAAGTACGTGAGATGATGGGAAGGCCCCTAGGAGGTCCTAGGAAGTACGTGAGATGATGGGAAGGCCCCTAGGAGGTCCTAGGAAGTAGGTGAGATGATCAGAAGACCACAGGGAGAGGGTTGTCAGCATCTGGCTGGGTTCCAGAGTGGGTTTGTGTCCCAGATACCAGCCAAAGAGCATTTAATCCAGCAGGTCTACATGTTACCATCCAGTTCTTGCTTACCTGGTGTCTTCTTCCATCTTCTCTTCCATTCTGCTTCATCAAAACCTTCATTTTTTGCTCTTTTTTCCCCCCTTCTAAGAGAGAGATGGGACTTAGGACCAGGAGCAGTTCTTGCTGCAGCTCTCCAGTGCCAGCAGGATGGATCCATGACCTGATTTAAACCCACCCTACTGTAAATATTTGATGGAACTCCAGCTTCCCTTTCTAAGTCAGTTTTTCAAGCTCAAATCATAGCAAGGTGCTCCTGAAAGACACTTGGTAGGGTGGAGATGTTTGGGCAGGTCTTGGTCCTTCTGTTGGAGCTCATCCTGGTTTGGGCATCACTTGAAAACGGAGTAGAACAAACACCAGATGATGTTTGTGTCAGAAAGGAAAGGGAGTTGAATCCAGATGTCCCTCAAACCACCATCATTTTGGGTTGGGTACCTCAATGTGTCTCTCCTGGAGCTGCTGGAGAAAGGTGGAGAAGGTAGGGAAGGGAGTTTGAAGGGTAAAGAGTGACCATTCTAGGAAAGGTCTCTCTGTGTTGAGTCCTCCAAGGAGCTTTTTAAATGGGTTGAGTCAATATCTCTGACTTGAATTTCTTAGATGTTTATATAAACGTGGACCTTTGTCAGAAGAAGTTGCTGTTGGCTTCAGCAGATCCATCCTCTCTTGCAGAGGGGCTTGATTCCCATGTGGGCAGTGTCTGTAGGGCTTTGGAGGTTGGAGATGTGACAGAGGAAGGAATTTATTTTAAATCCTGAAAAAAATTAAGGTCTGGAAGCAGCTTAACCTGGTGCAGGAACAAGGGTTGCAGCAGCTCTGCTGGGCAGGGTCCAAGTGGACACATGGAGCACTCAATCCATGTGGCAGTGAAATAATCCTAGGGTGGGTTGGAAGGGACCTTAAAGATCATCCAGTTCCAACCCTCTGCCATGGCAGGGACACCTCCCATTAGAGCAGGTTGCTCAAGGCCCCATCCAACCTGGTCTTGAGCACATCCAGTGTTGGGGCATCCACAGCTTCTCTGGGCAACCTGTGCCAGGGTCTCACCACCCTCAGAGTGAAGAATTTCCTCCTAATTTCCAACCTAAATCTCCCCTCTTCCAGTTTGAAGCCATCATCTTGTCCTATCACTACAAGTCCTCGTAAAAGTCCCGCCCCAGCTTTCTGCCAGGCCCCTTGAAGTCCTGCAAGGCCCCCAGAAGGTCTCCCTGGAGCCTTCTCCAGGCTGACCAAGCCCAACTCTCCCAGCAGAGGCTCCCAGCCCTCCCAGCATCTTCATGAAATAATGGGAAAACCCAGTTTTGTGTCCCTGCACCACGTCCACTCCACACTGGGATGTGTCCTACACCCAGGTATTTAGGTTCTGCCTCTGAAAGGGAAGAGTTTAGAAGCTGGATTCCACATCCACTCACTCTGACACCCTTATCTTTGCTTTTGGGGTGGATGTGCTTCAACTTCTTCACAGGCTGTGGGGCCAAGAACACCTCTCCTACAAAGACCAGGCTGAGAGAGTTGGGTTTGTTCAACCTGGAGAAGAGAAGGCTCCAGGGAGACCTTCTGGGGGCCTTGCAGGACTTCAAGCGGCTTGTCAGAAAGATGGGGAGGGACTTTTTACAAGGCCTTGTAATGATAAGATGAGGGGTGATGGGTTCAAACTGGAAGAGGGGAGATTTAGATTGGAAATTAGGAGAAAATTCTTCACCCTGAGGGGGGTGAGACCCTGTCCCAGGCTGCCCAGGGAAGCTGTGGATGCTCCATCCCTGGAGGTGTTCAAGATGAGGTTGGATGGGGCTTGGAGCAACCTGGTCTAGTGGGAGGTGTCCCTGCCCATGGCAGAGGGTTGGAACTGGATGATCTTTGAGGTCCCTTCCAACCCAACCCATTCCATGATTCTCTAAGTGTGGTGAGTTCAATTCCTTCAATATCTTTGTTTTATAAGCTCTAATGTGGGAGTGGTTTTGAGGTTCCCTCTCTCTTGAACTTGAGGTTAAATTAATCCTTTAACTGCTGCCATCAGATATGGTCTTTAAAGTGTGAGGCATCTTCTGTGACATCCTAAGTCTTGAAACCACAGGATTATTTTAAAAATAATTGAATTTACAAGTCAGAACAAATAAAACACTCTCAAACCTACACGTCTGAAATGTGGACAGAGCCTTGATGAGCTCCCTCCTTCTAGACCTTGCATCTGAGCTGGTTTCTTTCCTAGGAGACCAGAAGTTCCAGCTGATGAAATAGTTGCTGTATTGGTGTAAAACTCAAAGTATTTGCTCAGAAACATAGATTAATGTTGTCAGGAGACATTAAAAACCCCAAATTAATCAGAATTCAACTATCAAGCTTCAGTTTTGGGTTTAAAACCAGATCTTGGCAGCTTTTGAGAAACACCTCCTGGAATCTGGGTGCTCCATGGTGCTGCTGGGGGGTTCTTCTCAAGGTGCTGCTGAACCACGAGACCTTTGTGGTGCAGCTGCCAAGATTTTGCTGGATTTTGAGGGGATGTCCAAGGACCTGGAGGTCAGAACGTTGTCTGGGTGTTTTAAAGGTCACCCAGCTCTATATAGCTGAGGCTGGGGCTTCTTTGAAGCTGGTCAGGTGGGTCCTTCCTCAGTAAATTCCAGATTTTGGTTTAAAAATAATAAAAATCCCTCTTTGGCTGTTTTCCTGCTACTTACCCATGTGTCTCTTTGCAGGATTCATGAATAAAATTTTCCATCCCAACATTGATGAAGCGTAAGTAGATCCCTCACGTGTGGGTTTCTTTGAAGGTTGTCTCATGACACATGTTCCCTTCACCACAACCCTCTGATGAGGCAAATCATGACCTCACCAACCAGTTCCAGGGTGGGGAAGTAGGTGAAGTTAATTTTCAGGGGTGGAGATGCAGGGTTTGTATTGCCAAGTGCTTCATTTATGGAAGATCCCAGGTTGAAAGTCCCTATCCTCAAAGGAGGAACGTTGGCTCCACCATAGCTGAAGTTCTCTGCTAAATTCTTCAAAATATAAGATGTTCCACCACTTTTTTTCAATTAAATTATATTAAAAGCAGCCACCAGTGCTTCCATCTCTTGGCCAAGCCTCATATGGCCCCAACTCATTGAGGAAAAGCTCCAATTTACTTCCTTCTACAAAGAGTTTGAAGGTTCCTGTAGTTAAAAACTGCCCCTTTTAAGAGGGGATAAATGATAGAACCATAGAATTATAAACTAGGGACCTCAGGGATGTTCTAGTTCAACCTTTCAAGGTAAAAATATCATTGAAATGAGATGAATCTTGAAACTGTCCCATGTAGGGGTATCCACCACTTCCCCTGGGAGATGATTCCAGTGTCTAAATTGTTCTCATGGTGAAAAATCATCTTTTGGAGTCTTCCCAGGAGAAGGATGAAGGGAGGGGATGGGTTCTATGGACTCCCTGGAGTGGTTTTGAGTGTGGCTCTGTTTAATTCCATGTTTTTCCCTGTGTTTCAGGTCAGGAACTGTATGTCTAGATGTAATCAATCAAACTTGGACAGCTCTCTACGGTGAGTTTGGCTTTGCCCTGAAAGGTGATGGGTTAATGTGAGTATTTGGGGTGTGACCATAACACAACTTGCTGGAGACACAGGAATTTAGGCCAATTTGGGGTGGTTTTGGGTTTTCTACTGAAGTTTTAGGCTGAGAGCACGTGGAAAAATAAGATTTTCATGTGATGCTACTTTCATAACCTGTTTTTTGCCTCGCTGGCATAAAAACATTCCACAAAGCTCACAGAGGATGGCTCAGTCTGTTGCTTGGTGTTGTCTGGCAACTGTCACCCTGCCATGATTCAGCCTGGAAGGAGAGGAGTGACTCTGTCTCCAGTGAAACCCATCCCCAGCCACATTTTATGTGTGGTTTTGAGGTGATGTTCTTTGTGCACCAGGCTACAATCCCAATTCCACAGAAGATGGCACCAGAAATTTGTCACAAGAGCATCATTTCTGTGCTGCAGGATGTTTTGGGGTTCCCATTAGGTCGTTTCTGGCTATAGTTTCTCTTTTATAGAGATGAAAAGGTTGCTGGAGACCTTTAAAATAGCATTTAGGGAGGGCTGAAAGGATCCAAAGAATGCAGCTGGGGGTCTAGTCTGGGTTGGCTGCATTTTAAAAACATAAACCTGGAAGAAATTCCAATTATTGCTTCGTGGAAGAGGGTTCCAGGGAATGTACACATCCCATCCTTGGTGTTCTTCCATGGAAAGCTGATTTCACCTCCATCAGCTGGAGCTTTGAAGCAGTTGCTAGAGGGATGAGCTGCTTCACATTCCTCAGGAGCAGTTTGTAAGGAGATACCAGCCAGAAATTACTATAGCAACTTGTTGGACTTGAGTCCTCCTCAGAGTGCCTGGAAGTCATTGGGTAGTGGTAGGACTGGGGGGAATGGGTCAAAACTAGAGGTGGGAAGATTCAGATGAGACGTTAGGAAGTTCTTCCCCATGAGGGTGCTGGAACAGGTTGGCCAGAAAGGTGGTGGAAGCCTCATCCCTGGACATTTTGAAGTCCGGGCTCTGAGCAACCTGCTCTAGTGGGAGGTGTCCCTGCCCATGGCAGGAGGTTGGAACAAGATGATCTTTAAGGTCCTTCCCACCCTGACAATTCTCTGATTCTCTAAGTCCTCGTGATGGGTTTTGTTGTGAGAGATCCCTGGGTGGGGTTGCTGGTGGAGGAAGAAGATGCTCTCATGTCCTGGGAGGACCTGCTGCAAGGTGGAGGAATTAAAGTGGTGTTGGCAAACCTGCCTGGATCAGAATCATAGAATTGTCAGGGTTGGAAGGGACCTTAAAGATCATCCAGTTCCAACCCCCTGCCATGGGCAGGGACACCTCCCACTCCATCAGTTGCTCACATCCCCATCCTTCAACATTTCCAGGGATGGGGCTTCCACCACCTCTCTGGGCAACCTGTGCCAGGGTCTCCCCACCCTCCTGGGGGAGAACTTCTTCCTAATGTCTCATCTGAATCTCCCCACCTCTAGTTTTGATCCATTGTCCCTGGTCCTACCACTACCCAACAGCCTCAAAAGTCCCTCCCCAGCTTTCTTGTAGCCCCCTTCAGATCCTGGAAGGCCACCAGAAGGCCCCCCCCAGAGCTTTCTCTTCTCCAGACTGAACAACCCCAACTCTCTCAGTCTGTCCTTGTAGCAGAGGTGCTCCAGCCTCTGATCCAGCTCAGTGCAGCACATGCTGCTGGTCCACAGCCTGAAGTGCCACCTGCAGCTCTTGGGGGTGGCTGGAAAGAAGAGAAGAGATGAGAACATCACTCCAGTGTAGCTGTGGTGCTGGGTTTGGTGGGCTGGGTTCTGCTGTGGATAGTCCCAGGTTTGTAGGATGCTCTCACAGATGGCCCCAGTGGGGTTTCTCCACTGTTTCCAAACAGTTTCATGGGAGGGTTTTCTGCAGGAGGCCTCCTAGGGAGAGCTGCTGTGTTGGGTCATCAGTGTGGCTCCTAAAGGTAGAGAAAGGATCTTGGTGTTTATTGTGCTTGTGATTTATTAATATGGGCAAAAATTAATACATTAGTATTGCAAAAACCTCATAGGATCAGAGGATGGGTTGGGTTGGAAGGGAATAAAGGAGTAACCTCTGCAGAGAAGGATCTGGGAGTGCTGGAGGGCAAGTTGTCCACAAGCCAGCAATGGGACCTCATGGCCAAGAAGGTCAATGGTCTCCTGGGGGGCATGGAGAAGAGTGTGGGCAGCAAGTTGAGGGAGGTTCTCCTCCACCTCTACTCTGCCCTAGTGAGGCCACCTCTGGAGTATTGGGGCCATTGCTGGGCTATCCTGTAGATAGTCCCCAACCAAACCCAACAGAAGACCCCACATGAGGAACTCTGATCTACTCCTATCAGCAGCTCTCCAGTGCTTGAAGCTAAACCTGGCCCAGAACCCTACACCAGGGGCTCAATCTCCTCTCTGTGGGTTCTCCTGGTCCTTCAGAAGCCCCTGAGGAGAAACAATGGCTTGAACACCACTGATGGGTGGCACTTGGGCTGTGGGAAGAGGGGTTTGTGTGTCCCCAATTTCTCATCAGCACCAGGTTTCCTGGTGTGGGTTCTTCAGTGGCAGATGCCAAGTGGCCCCAAGGTGTTCATGTGAGCTCTTCACATCCTACAGATTGTTTGGAGTTGGAGGGACTTGGTGGTTGCTCTTTCTATCAACACCATCATCTAAAGCACTTTGGGAAGATGCTTTATCCATCCAGTCAGGGAGCAGAAGACATTTAAAGATGATCATAGAAGGAAGCAGAAAAAGGAGGAGAATTCATTTTGGGGGGTGATGCCCAATGCTGTTTATTTTTCATTTTTCCTTCATTTTTTGAAGCCAGCTGGGCAACAAGATGATTGTGCCCTTCCAGTCCTTTCCTTCACCCACAGCTACATTGTTGGGGTGTTGAGGAGCTTGTGGAGCTCACTGAGGAGCTCCCCCAGCTTCAGGAGGAACCTTCTCTACGTCCTTTATTTAACTCATGTGGATTTTCACCACGTTTGCCCTCAAATCTTTGTGCTGCTGCTTTTTTTGGGGGGTGATTATTGGGTCTGTGGCCATCAACCAACTTGTGTCTTTGCCTTGCAGATCTCACCAATATATTTGAATCGTTCCTGCCCCAGCTGCTGGCCTATCCCAACCCTATAGATCCTCTAAATGGTGATGCTGCAGCCATGTACCTCCACCGACCAGAAGAGTACAAACAGAAAATTAAAGGTAAGGGCCTAAATAACATGGGTTTTTTTGGAATGAGTGATGTTAATGTGATTTTACCCCAGGGGAAGGAGACCTTTGTGGTGTGGCAGTGACCATTTGTAGAGTAATAGAAGGTTTAGGGTTGGAAGGGACCTTTAAAGGTCCTGTTGTAGGGTCCTCATCCATCTTAAATAGGGATAGCCTGAAGTAAGGGGTGGGCAAACTGCTGCTGAGGTGGCTTCAATGCATAGAATGGTTTGGGACCTTCAAAGGGCATCTGGTCCAACCTCCCTACACCAGCAGGGACATCTCTACCTAGGGCAGGCTGCTCAGAGCCCCAGCAAGCCTGACCTTGAAGGACTCCAGGGATGGGGCCTCCACCCCCTCTCTGGGCAGCCCATTCCACTGATCTCTCACCCTCATTTAAAGAACCTCTCATAGAAGAGGGTTTTAAATCACTACCAGGGTTAGGATTCCCCATAATCTTGAGATATCAGAGAAAAGAGTCAGAAGAAAAGGTGCAGGAGTGAAGATGGGACAAGGAAAAGTCCTAAACTGGACCAGGAGCATCTGTTTGCACCATTAATGCTGTTGCAGAAGGTGCTGTTGTCCTGTGACAGAGCCCCACCTTTCTGACAGGCCTCTTGAAGTCCTACAAGGCCCCCAGAAGGTCTCCCTGGAGCCTTCTCCAGGCTGACCAAGCCCAACTCTCCCAGCAGAGGCTTCCAGCCCTCCCAGCATTGCTGGGGCCTCCTCTGGCCCCACTCCACCAGCTCCATGGCTCTGCTCTGCTGAGATGTGTCTTAAGACACATTGGAGGAGATCAATCTAGAGGACCAAGGTGGGTTATGAGCTTTGACATGTCCAAGGTGCCTTCAAAGAGGAAGGGGATAATTTATCCTGAGAGCAGGATGTGGTCACAGGCACTGGTGGTGCCCAGACTGACCATTAACAGTGACCAGTGAGCCCTGGGAGAGCTGGTGGGTCTGAAGGGTTGGAAGGACACGTTAGACCAGGCTGAGGAGCAACATCAATACCTCCTTAGGACCAGGGAAGGCTCATTTCCTGGTGTGACAAACCAGGACAAAAAGCCACCAACTTTATTTGTCCCCTGAGCCAATGAACCCAACCAGAATTTAATCCAGTGGTGGGAAATTCACAGCCCTTGACCCAGATTTGCTCTTCAACTAAGTTTTGAAGAAACCATGACCACCTGGGTTTTAAATTTTCTTCTTCTTTGAATAACCCTGAGACTTGTTTGTCCATGGGAGCCCTGCCAGAAAGGTTCTCAGGACCTCCTCAGCCAGAAGAACCTCCATGAGCAGCATGGTCTAGTCACCATCCTGCTGTGAGGTGGGGTAGAAGCATCCCAGGAGGAGGTGGTGGAGTCATCAGCTCCACCACCTCACTCCAGAGAGGTTGAACCTTGAGTGGCTTTGTTGTGATGTGAGATGACTCTTCATCTTCTTGATTGAGGGTGGAACTACAAATGAGGTGGGGCAAAGCTGTGAGTTCTTCAGCATAGAATCATTTAGGTTGGACAAGACCTCCAGGATCATCAAGTCCAACCTTTGTCCAACATCTCCCTGACCCCTAGACCATGTCTTGAAGGTACCGTATCTCAAAGGCATCATAAGAACCACTCTGGAGGTCTGGCCTGCTCAGTATCCTTGAAGTCCTTCACCTGGTTCTTCATGTGACAAAGCTTCTGGGCAAAATGGTGAGAGCCTGGTAGAGGTTGCCCAGGGATCTGTGGATGCTCCATCCCTGGAGGTGTTCAAGACCAGGTTGGATGGGGCTTTGAGCAACCTGCTCTAGTGGGAGGTGTCCCTGCCCATGTCAGGGGGGTGGAACTAGATGATCTTTGAGGTCCTTCCAACCCAACCCATTCTATGATTCCATGAAACTGATGCTGCCCAACAGCAGGAAGATCTGAGGACATCCCTCAGGGAGGCTAAATGGGGTTGTCTCCTCCCTGATAGCCACTTACAAGCTGTGAAGATGATCTGAAGAGTTTTGAGTGCTTGCAACTTGGCTCCTACCCAAAAGTCCTGCCTCTGGTGCCTCTTCCCAGGCTTGTGTGATGAGGACAAGATGCAGCCAAGTCCTGTCTCATCGTGGTGCCTCTTCAAAAACAGCCTCAGACGTGTTAAAATTGATGTGATGGGTTGGAGCAGCCTCTCTGCTCTGGGAAATTTGGTGCAGATCCATAATTTGTGGCTGTTTTGCTGCTTTTTGTTGAGTGAGGAGCACACAGAGCCCTGTTTGGGGTGGTGGTAGTGAGGAGATGGGGGTGGAACTTGGAGATGTGGCCTCATCCAACCTGGTCTTGAACACCTCCAGGGATGGAGCATCCACAGCTTCCCTGGGCAACCTCTACCAGGGTCTCACCACCCTCAGAGTGAAGAATTTTCTCCTAATTTCCAATCTAAATCTCCTCTCTTCCAGTTTGAACCCATCACCCCTCATCTTATCATTACAAGGCCTTGTAAAAAGTCCCTCCCCATCTTTCTGCCAGGCCCCTTGAAGTCCTGCAAGGCCACCAGAAGGGCTCCCTGGAGCCTTCTCTTCTCCAGGTTGAACAACCCCACCTCTCTCAGCTTTTCTTCATAGGCTCCCAGCCCTTGAATCATCTTCTTGGCCTCTTCTGGACCACTCCCAACAGGTCCATGCCTTTCTTACATCTCTGGGAACACTTCCCCATCCCACGTGGCAGCTCTGAAGTTCCAGTAGAGTCCTTTGAAACACCATCATGGTTCCAGTAGAGTTCTTTGGAACACCAGCATGGCTCAACACCAGCCATGGGGTGCAACCACAGCTTGTTCTTGTTGCTCCAGGGTTTGAAACAGATGAATGAAACTGGTGGGAATGGGTCCATCAAGGCTTTCTCTTCTTGAACAAGCTTCTGTGGAAGACCCTTGGTTGGTGTTTAGATATTTTGGGTTTCTTCCCTTACTAGACTGAGGATCCAGAGCACAGAAGCTCCCTGGAAGTTTGACCTTTCCCAGATTAAACCTTCAGAAAAACCCAACCCAGGGGCTTGGTGGCTTCTCTGGGTAGAAGATGAGATGTTAAGCTTGAAGTGCTTCAAGTTGAGTTTAGTTTAGGCCTTTCCAAGAAACAGTGGCTTCCATGTCCCAGTTTCCAGTGGCTCAGAGAACACTTGAAGTAGTTGGTGAAGAAGCTCTGCTGGCCTCCTGCCCTGCCATGGTCACTGGCTTGGGGCCTCCTGAGGCAGCTCCAGCAGTTGTTGAGGTGGGTTTGGGGGTGAGCATGGAGAGAATGTGTCTCTAAGGTGTCCAGTGAGGGGTTGTCTTTGTCATCCAAAGTCTTGGAGCAGAGGAACTTGGGTTCCCTTGGCTGGATTGTGTGAGGAGTGACAACTTCTGGGTGAACACCCCTTTTCCAAGGGGAGATGATTCCTGGGAAGCTGTGGAAGGGAGGATCTGCTCCAAGGATATGTCATGTTGGCATCCCACCTCCTTAGCTTTCCTTGTCATCTACTGCCAACCCACCTTCCCCTGTAAATTCTCTGCTTTTTGGGGTCTCCCCTTCAATTAGTCCCTCTTATCTTCAAATCATTACATCTCTCCCACCAGTTCTTCTCACTTTGTGGTGTCCATCTCTTGGCTGATGGTCCCTGCCCCAGACTCTTTGTTCTCCAGTACAGCCAGGAGACATCATCAGGCAGGGCTTGGGTTCCATGCTGATATGGGCAAGCACCTTCCAAGAAAATTTCTTGGGGGCCAGGACCTGAGGATGGAGCACAAGGGTGTTTTTCTGGTGATACCACATGGGCAGCTTGAGGGCAACCCAAGACCTTGAGTGCTCCAGGCTTCCAGGTGTTCCCAGAGCTGCCTTTGGTGCTTTATCAGTTCTTAACAGGTTCTTGTAGACCATGTTTGAACAGCTGCTCCTGCAGGCTGAGGAACTAGGTCAATAATGTCCATCAAACAGTGAGGCTGGGGCTGCCTGGGTCACCACGTGGAGAACCTGGAGCTCACTGGGCTCAGAAGCACCTTCCAGCTCTGCCAGGACAGAGCAAGGCCACCAGCTGCTCCATCCTGGCAACTCCTCCATGAGGTGCCTGTCCCTTGGCTCTGGTGGAACCTCATCTGGAGTGTCCAGCTCTGGAGTCCTCAGCACAGCCGAGCCATGGAGCTGGTGGAGTGGGACCAGAGGAGACCCCAGCAATGCTGGGAGGGCTGGAAGCCTCTGCTTGGGCATCTCCAGGGAGACCTTCTGGTGGCCTTGCAGGACTTCAAGGGGCCTGTCAGAAAGCTGGGGAGGGACTTTTGAGCAGGGCCTGTTGGGACAGGACAAGGGGGGATGGTTTGAAACTAAATGAGGGAGATTTAGACTCATAAGTAAGAGATTGTTGGTGCTGAGGGTGGTGAGAGCCTGTCTGAGGTTGCCCAGAGAGGTGGTGGCTGCCCCATCCCTGGAACCATTGCAGGGGAGGTTGGATGAGGGCACCTATCAGAAAGCTGGGGAGGGACTTTTTATGAGGTCTTCTAGTGACAGGGTGAAGGGTGATGGGTTCAAACTGGAAGAGGAGAGAGCTAGATTAGAAACTAGAAAGAAATTCTTCCCTCTAAGGCTGGTGAGACCTGGTGGTTGCCCAGGGAAGCTGTAGATGCTCCATCCCTGGAGGTGTTCAAGGCAAGTTGGATGGGCTTGGAGCAACCTGCTCTAGTGGGAGTTGTCCCTGCCCACGGCAGGGGGTTGGAACAAGATGATCTTCAAGCTCCCTTCCAACCCAATTGATAAAATTATCCCCGATTCACGAATACCACCTTAATCCCACCAACCTTCCTGATGCACCACGACCCAACCCGTTGACTGTAAGCTCCTTAAATGTCCTTTTTCTTAATTCCCACCTAGAATACATCCAGAAATATGCAACAGAAGAAGCACTAAAAGAACAAGAAGAAGGCACCGGGGACAGCTCGTCCGAGAGCTCCATGTCCGACTTCTCGGAAGATGAAGCTCAGGACATGGAGTTGTAGTAAACAAAGAATCCAACCTGCTTTTCAGAGACTCTCTAATTTCCTAACCATGAGAAGCAGACTATAATATTCATATTTAAACAAAGCAATTTTTTTTATTACTAAACAAGGTTTTTATGAATAATAGCATTGATATATATATATATATCACCCTTTAGATCTTGATTTATTATTTTTTTGGGGGGGGGTGTTTTTTTGTTTGTTTGTTTTTTTGGGGGTTTTTTGTGGGGTTTTTTTTTTTTTTTTTTCTTTTCTTTCTCTTGGTCATTTTGTTTTGTTTTGTTTTTTTCTTCCTCCAGCCTGAGGTGCATCCAAGCATATTCCCACATTCCATTTTGGTAGCAATATGCAGCCTGAATGCATGCATTCAAAAAAAAAAATTCCATTTGGCCAAGTCGACCTTGTGTGCTACTGAACTCTTCAGCTACAGCAGCTGCCCCCTGGTAGGTAGGGAGTTAGCAACATAAAAAAACCCCTAAAAATACAAGAAAAAAACCTAAAAAAAAAGAGAAAAATTAAAAAAAAAACCCAAAAAAAAAGAAGATGTTTGCTTCTCGTATCGATGTTTCCAAAGACACCACCTTGGATGGTGACCTGGAGCAGCCTTTTCTTGAGTGGAGAACCCCAAGGGGGGTGATGATGTGACCATGTAGATGAGACCCTTCAGGTCGACCTCGCTGGTGGGATTGGCTGTGGAGTTGTGCTGGGAAATTGGTTAGAGAAAACCACCTGAAAAAACTCCAAACAAACTTGGATGGAGCTCCTCAGAGCCTTGATGCTTCAAAGACGTTGACTTGGATTGGAAGCCTGGTTGTTCTCCGTGGACTCCTGCCTTGGGGGGACCTGCCAACCACTGGTCTCGTGGCTTTTTTTTTTTGGGGGGGGTGGGGTGGATTTTGGGGAAGGCTTCCTCTGGATGGGACTCACTTTGCACCGTCTGGATTATGAGCTGCTCCCTTTTGTGGGGAGGCTGAGGAACCCCAAGTGATGCTCTCCAAGCGGTGGGAGCACAGGGGAAGTCAAGACTCTTTTTGTCATAGGTTTGGAACTGCTGCCCTTTGATGGCTTCAAGTTTGCTCTTGATTTTTTCTCTCCTCTCTTTGCCTGAAGTATGGGTGAACACCTCACAACACTCTCCATCTCCTGAGGGTCCTCTACCCACATGGACCAGCCTTGCTGAGAGCTTCAGACCCACCATGATTGGCCCATCAGTGGCTCTAGGCCACAAATATTCCTTTTTTTTTCTCTCTTTTCCCTATTTTCCTTTTGGTTTTGCTTTTCCCCTTCCCCTTTTTCTCTGCACCAGCTCGGTCCCCATCTGCTTGTGTGTGTACAACAGGATGAGAAGTCCTTCAAAGTTAACAAATCTAGAGAAAAAACCACAAAAAAGGAGGTGAATAAAGAAAAAAAAGTTAAAAAATGGAGATGAATAAAAAAAAAAAAAAGCCTAAAAGCACCAAATTGAGGAAGCAAGTGAATCTGCTCTGGTTTGTTTGGCTTGGTTGGTTGATAATTGAATTTATTTTCAGGATGCTGCTGGATTTGAGATGTTGGGTTTCTCCTGGTGTCCTTCAGAGAGGGTTTTATTGGTTGGTTTTATTGCTGTGAAGTCTCTAAGAGAGGAAATATCAACCCAAGGTTGGTGGTTTGCCTGAAATGGGAGAATTATGTGTTGGAAATTCACTTTTAAGTTGGATTTTGAAGCTGGTTGTATCCTGGGAGGGGGGTTTGAAGGGTTTGGTTGAGGTGGGTCTTGATGGGACAACACGTGGAAACCTCCCCCCACCCCAGTAGCAGAATTTTACTGGTCAAACTGGTAATAATTATAATTTTATCAGAGTTATGGGGTTTATTTTCCTTTAGAAAACCCAAATTTTGCGCCGTGGGGGTTGGAAGATCCTGTTTCAAATCCATTGAGCACAATCAATTCCTGGTTTTCTATCCCATTTTGAACAAAACCCCCCCTAAAATCCCATTTTCCTTTATCCCATGAACCCACCAAATTTCCTTTGCATTAAGCAAAGATTTGGGTGGGGTTTTGTTTTAATTTTCCTCCTTTTTTTTTCCTTTTCCCCCCTTTTTTTT
>VYZX01030100.1:12720-52361 GCA_013401335.1 Brachypteracias leptosomus
ATGGGGCAAAGGTTTTAAAGTGAAAGAGGGTAGATTTATACTGGACATGAGGAAGATTTTTTTTGCAATGAGAGTGTTAACACACTGGAGTAGATCACCTGGATAAGTTGTGGATGCCTCATATTCCATGATTGGAAGTATTCAAAGCTAGGTTGGATAATGTTTAGAGCAACATGATCTGCAACATGATCCCTCCCTGGCCATAGCAGGGGAATTAGACTAGCTGATCCTTAAAGGTCCGTTCGAACCCAAACTGTTCTATGATTCTATTTGTTTTCTGAAATAACTCTGAAAAGGTTACGATCAGAATTCATTATGACAATCACATACTATATATATCTATGGATAATCTAATTTAACTCTCAAATTTACAACCAAATTGTAAAACTGAAGAGCGAGTATGAAGCCAAATATCACAAAAAAAATAGTCACGACAAAGATGATTGTTGTTAGAAATGAATAAACATTGGATTTTTATTCATTTAGTTATCTTAGCTATTTTTGTTTTGCTCGTACCGATTCCCTGGGTAACTGTCTATAAATCTTTAGTTCCTCAAATATTGCTAATCTACATTTTGTAAAATTATGAAGTTCTGCAAAGAGTAGCAACATAAACATAGCTTGGTCTGCAATTTCCACAGCCATGTTTTGTTCTTTGGCAAAAACATCACATAAGTTTTCAAAAACCAAAATATCTTAATGCTTTATTTTGTTTCTCCTCTCAGAAAGGAAAGGATTAAAAAGAAAAACACATGCTAGGAAATAAAAGAAAAATAACTGAAAAATAAAGGCTGTTCCTATGGACAAACTGTTCATGAATGAAAGTAAGAATAAAATCAGCAAAAAGAAATTAGCCATCCCTCTTCAGGACTCGGGAGGAATGGCCTAGTATTTAACAAATGGAAATGATTTCCAAGCTGCAATCATAATATCTTTAAATCCAGATTTCTCTCAATCTATATGTTTATTTCACCTTTACAGCAACTGGAACAGGATTCTTTCTCTGTGAAATGTTGAGAGTTTCATCAAAAAGTTGAAATTCAGCATTTGTTTTACTATTACCAAAATACTATCTTTTACTTCATCAGAAAAACTCTGAAGTTTCTAACAAATTGATATTTTGATAACTAAATCTCCTGTTAATTGAAAAATATTTCTGCATCCATAATATGTTTGGCAGGTACTCAAGTCTGCTTCTTTCAAACTTTTTTTGTTCAAGATAAATGATGCCATCCATGACAACTCAGTACAGCTCTGATCTTAATTAAGGTCTCCACTGTAAAGAAGGCTTTAAACAATATTACTTTGCAGATCTTAAAAAATCATGGGAATATAGTAGCCTTTGCATAAAGCCTCTGGCAGTAGTTGAAAAGTCCAGTGATCCCAACACCCTCTGGTATAAAAAGCTGTCTGTGTAAAGAGCAGCGTTGCCTCAATTCAATAGGGAGTGAAATCAGTGCTTTGATACTTGGAGAAATTCTCCAATGACTGCAAATCCTCTATTGCCACATTATTCATTTTCCTCCCTAAAAACACTCTTACAGCTGTTTCATTCACTCTGCTGAAAAACTCTTCTCCAGATGGCATGGGTAGCCTAACAGAGACTGATGCCAAATCAGATCCTGTTGCAGGAGGTCCAGGGCTGAGGAAAGCATGAAAGAAAATTCAGTCTCCTCTGAAAATGTGAAATGCCCTTGTGAAGAACACAGAAAATTATTATTATTTCAGGGGCAGAGTTACTATTCTAGTCTGGAGCATAAGACCATCAGTGAAGGACTACAGCACTTAATTTTTTCTTTGCTCTTGCCTTTCAAAGTTTGCATAACCAATTATTCCCACTGGGCTAGATGAACTAGAGCTGAAGGAGATGAAAATTATCTTGTGTTTCTTCAGCATCAGCTGATCTGTGGGGATAAAGCCTTTTGGCTTCAATAGAGGTATTGAGGTCAATTCTACACTAACCTGTACCCTGTGAAATCACGCTGATGTCAAGACCAAGCAAGGTGCGTGCCTGGGAGGACAGTGATGTTGACGCTTGGTTATACAACGCTCTTTGTGAGGTTTTTCACTTGCCATAGTGGCTACAGCTGGGAAGGCTATTCATTAACACTATTTCTTTCAGGATGCCTCTGAACTCAGGAGGTCTCTTCTTTTTGGAGTGTTAAAAAGACAAGCACGCTATTATTACAGTTGTTGACACTGTCTTTTATCAGCATGAATAGAGAGTATTTGGACAGCAGCAGTAAATAATGTGCAGTAAATCAACCAGGCCAAATTGACAGAGACTATTAACTAAAAAGAAAATAGTGCTTTTCATCTGAAAATGAACGTACACAACATGGTAGCTATTGTCTTTGTTCGCATGGGGTGAGTCTTTTCATGGTTTTGATCTGCAAACATGAATGGGGGAGCATTTAATTGTGGGATGCCTCTTACAGAACACACATTTTAAAACAACAAACATTTGTCCCAACAAAACAGATGATAGATTCTGTAATTATTTCTTCACATACCACTGAATGCTCTAATGAGGAACTCCTTATTTTCTGCTACAAAACATGTACCTAATGCATATCCCAGCTCCTAGGCTTCAGGTCAAAATGTTCCTTAGTGTAACAGATGGAATCCTATACTTTATATATTAATCTAATGCTGTATTTTACTAATCCTTGTTGCAGGGTGATGTGGAGAACTTGCTGCAGTAATAGGACTCTACTTCCCAACTTTTCATCTTACAAAATGAAGGTACTTGATTAACTAGGAAAGAATTTGCCAGCAACCAGGGCCATTTGTCATTTAACCAAAAGAGCCGCTAGTCTTTCATCTTCTATCTTCCTCTGGGTTTCGAGCCTGGCTGATAAAACTTGCAGATCTGTGTAGCATTTGAGAATATATGAATTACATAGTTTCTTGAAATACCAAGGTGTCTACATTTAGCCTGTATCCAGGGCTAAACTATAGTGGTTGCTCTATCACCCAGTAATCCCTCCCCAGCCAAGAAGGGGGATCATGAAAAGGAGACTCACAAGTTGAAATTAAAACAGATTTAGTTAAACAGGAAAGCTAACATCAATGCCACTAAAAAGTAAACAAGGTTATACTCAGCCTAGCAAGCATATGATTGTCACAACAAACACAAAAGCAGTCCTCAGTAGGAAGAGATGTGTGATCAGAAAACACCCAGGCAGGAGACCTTCTATATTCAGCAAACTTCTCCCTTTATACTGAGCATGACATTTATGGTCTGGGATACACCTGTGAGCCAATTTGGGTCAGTTGCCCCAGCTGATTCTAAACTGCTAATGACCTGCAGATCATGACTGGCCTAGGATTCTCTCCCCATGAAACCAGGACATGAGGATAAAAGTAAATTTTTAGATATTTTTTGTTTCTGCACTTAAAATAGACATAGAATAGTTAAATCTTGCTATTAATAAAGTCCAATATGCACAATGTACCATTACAGCAGCACAGCAACCTCAGCTCAGTCTTGTACCAGCCATACACTATGGTTACCGATTCTCCTAATGGAAATAAGGAATAATTATCATTTTAGCTTAACCTTAAATCCAAATATAAGTTACACCACAATAAAGTCTTTAATGGTAATATATTTATCTTTTGCCAATTGTTAGCTGAGCAGTTCTTCTTATATTGCATAGTGATGCAGCTACTCTGGCAAGAAGTGTAGGCATGAAGCAGGTCCGAGGAGTTAACACTACAGCTGGGAGAAGAATTCCAAGGGAACAGCACGGTTTCTAATGTACAGAGCTAACCTCTCTGCCAACAGTTTTCCTATAGGATTTAGCAAGTTGCCTTCAGAAGGTAACTCAAGGAAGAGATTTGTTTCATTATGTTTACTGCCCTTAAGTAAATATATATTATTCATGAATAAATGACCCAATTCTCATTATATCACACTAACCCTAAGATAAATGGTTGCTCAGGAGTCTTAATGTACTACCTCATTCAGTGACTGCTCTATAAAACGTCTTTTAATTTTCCCCTGTAACTCAACTTGATAACAATTCATTCTAAGCAATTTTCTTCAATCCATTTTCCACTCTAGGAAAAACTTTGTATAATGATGCGCTTGTTCTTTGTGTCATTCAGACATTTGAAAGTGTCAATCTGCCAATGTTCATTTTTTGTCATTAGATCCTTTTTTTTCTACTGTTTCTGATCACCAAAATTACTTCTGAGCACCTATTTAAGTGTTACCTCTTTCACTCTTCTGAAACAGAAGGAATGAGTGATTAGAAACACATTAATTGTCCTCGTACAGATGAGAGGGTAGAACCAAACATAGGCTTAACAATAATGGATGGAATTACACTAAGAATTTTTATTGCTCATCCTTCTATTTTAAACTGTTGTCTAATACTATACTTAATAAAAAATTAGGTCAATCAAGGTAAAGCTTTATATTCTTTTCTTAAAAATGGTACTTCCTTCTATATTCTTACACTATATTTTTTTAAAGCACCACTGTTAAGGACCTCAAATTATGTATGAAGTTTAGAAAGCATCAAGTCATCCTGCAATGTTGACCACTTCCTAGTAGACACTCACACAATACACAGATATAGATACATAACAAGAATGAAATGTTCACTTACTTCTGAAACTAAGATTCCATAATAATTGCCTTCCTTTCATCATAATGATAATTAGAAAAAATTTCAAATCTGAAACTATGGAATAGCTTCCAAAATTATGGAATATTCTCCTTTCTCAAGATTTAAAAGTTCCTTAGTTACGTACTCATCAAGAATTAACCCTGGAAAAATGAGCATACACAAAACCTGCTCAGTAAATTTCCCTTTATCACTACCTTCTTCAGTCAAAAAAACAATTCAAAATACCTCATATAAATAGTCCATAAGTCCCCACTGGTTCTTAGGAGAAATTTCAGAGAGATTACTATAAGATCTCTGAGGCTGTTCTTCAAAATGAGAACAATCAGTAAGTCCAGGATATTGTGATTTCAGCTTTGCTTAGGCACTATAGAAGTGGTAACCTGTAGTTGCTTCTCTGCTGACAGGTGCCCAGCCTCTAAAACTGCCTATAGGAGGTTTTTTTTTCCCCTCCACTCAAGCCTATCACAGTTGAATGAAGAATGTAATTAATGTGTCTTCAGACAGAGAAGCAGCTAAGCCCACCATTGTGCCTGGCTCATTACTACCGAACTATAATTTCCAGGAAATTAAAAGAACTGAAACAAGAAACTGTACAGCAGGATCCTCACTCCATATCCTGAGTGCTCCCTGTTACAAAATTAAAGCATAATACTGTTGAAGTAAGTTTGTACGAATGAGCTTGATATCAACGCATTTTCAAGGTGCAAGGTCTTTTTCTTCTTTTTTTTTTTCCCTTTAGACAATGTCAATGATTTTTATAGCTTCAGAACTGCAGCTTGCCAGGCTGCTGCTGGCAGCACCAACTGAGGCCTGAAGGTGTAAGTAACACTCTTGCTCACTGGCAGTGGACAACAGTCGCCTGGCTGTGGCCCTACAGTGTATCGCTGCAAGGAAGCTCAAAAATGCACGGATCATAGTACAGCAAGATACTCTATTTTTCCACTGCAGCTCGAGCTTGCACATCTGTGGCCCAGTGTTTATCTTTGACCCCAGCTGGCATACCAGAAATGTTACTGTGTTTCCTTCCTTGTCTTCTTCAGACCTCAGTTTCAAACGTCAGTTATGGGGTCTCTTTGAGGTTATGTATAATCTGCATTTAGTNGATCATGAAAAGGAGACTCACAAGTTGAAATTAAAACAGATTTAGTTAAACAGGAAAGCTAACATCAATGCCACTAAAAAGTAAACAAGGTTATACTCAGCCTAGCAAGCATATGATTGTCACAACAAACACAAAAGCAGTCCTCAGTAGGAAGAGATGTGTGATCAGAAAACACCCAGGCAGGAGACCTTCTATATTCAGCAAACTTCTCCCTTTATACTGAGCATGACATTTATGGTCTGGGATACACCTGTGAGCCAATTTGGGTCAGTTGCCCCAGCTGATTCTAAACTGCTAATGACCTGCAGATCATGACTGGCCTAGGATTCTCTCCCCATGAAACCAGGACATGAGGATAAAAGTAAATTTTTAGATATTTTTTGTTTCTGCACTTAAAATAGACATAGAATAGTTAAATCTTGCTATTAATAAAGTCCAATATGCACAATGTACCATTACAGCAGCACAGCAACCTCAGCTCAGTCTTGTACCAGCCATACACTATGGTTACCGATTCTCCTAATGGAAATAAGGAATAATTATCATTTTAGCTTAACCTTAAATCCAAATATAAGTTACACCACAATAAAGTCTTTAATGGTAATATATTTATCTTTTGCCAATTGTTAGCTGAGCAGTTCTTCTTATATTGCATAGTGATGCAGCTACTCTGGCAAGAAGTGTAGGCATGAAGCAGGTCCGAGGAGTTAACACTACAGCTGGGAGAAGAATTCCAAGGGAACAGCACGGTTTCTAATGTACAGAGCTAACCTCTCTGCCAACAGTTTTCCTATAGGATTTAGCAAGTTGCCTTCAGAAGGTAACTCAAGGAAGAGATTTGTTTCATTATGTTTACTGCCCTTAAGTAAATATATATTATTCATGAATAAATGACCCAATTCTCATTATATCACACTAACCCTAAGATAAATGGTTGCTCAGGAGTCTTAATGTACTACCTCATTCAGTGACTGCTCTATAAAACGTCTTTTAATTTTCCCCTGTAACTCAACTTGATAACAATTCATTCTAAGCAATTTTCTTCAATCCATTTTCCACTCTAGGAAAAACTTTGTATAATGATGCGCTTGTTCTTTGTGTCATTCAGACATTTGAAAGTGTCAATCTGCCAATGTTCATTTTTTGTCATTAGATCCTTTTTTTTCTACTGTTTCTGATCACCAAAATTACTTCTGAGCACCTATTTAAGTGTTACCTCTTTCACTCTTCTGAAACAGAAGGAATGAGTGATTAGAAACACATTAATTGTCCTCGTACAGATGAGAGGGTAGAACCAAACATAGGCTTAACAATAATGGATGGAATTACACTAAGAATTTTTATTGCTCATCCTTCTATTTTAAACTGTTGTCTAATACTATACTTAATAAAAAATTAGGTCAATCAAGGTAAAGCTTTATATTCTTTTCTTAAAAATGGTACTTCCTTCTATATTCTTACACTATATTTTTTTAAAGCACCACTGTTAAGGACCTCAAATTATGTATGAAGTTTAGAAAGCATCAAGTCATCCTGCAATGTTGACCACTTCCTAGTAGACACTCACACAATACACAGATATAGATACATAACAAGAATGAAATGTTCACTTACTTCTGAAACTAAGATTCCATAATAATTGCCTTCCTTTCATCATAATGATAATTAGAAAAAATTTCAAATCTGAAACTATGGAATAGCTTCCAAAATTATGGAATATTCTCCTTTCTCAAGATTTAAAAGTTCCTTAGTTACGTACTCATCAAGAATTAACCCTGGAAAAATGAGCATACACAAAACCTGCTCAGTAAATTTCCCTTTATCACTACCTTCTTCAGTCAAAAAAACAATTCAAAATACCTCATATAAATAGTCCATAAGTCCCCACTGGTTCTTAGGAGAAATTTCAGAGAGATTACTATAAGATCTCTGAGGCTGTTCTTCAAAATGAGAACAATCAGTAAGTCCAGGATATTGTGATTTCAGCTTTGCTTAGGCACTATAGAAGTGGTAACCTGTAGTTGCTTCTCTGCTGACAGGTGCCCAGCCTCTAAAACTGCCTATAGGAGGTTTTTTTTTCCCCTCCACTCAAGCCTATCACAGTTGAATGAAGAATGTAATTAATGTGTCTTCAGACAGAGAAGCAGCTAAGCCCACCATTGTGCCTGGCTCATTACTACCGAACTATAATTTCCAGGAAATTAAAAGAACTGAAACAAGAAACTGTACAGCAGGATCCTCACTCCATATCCTGAGTGCTCCCTGTTACAAAATTAAAGCATAATACTGTTGAAGTAAGTTTGTACGAATGAGCTTGATATCAACGCATTTTCAAGGTGCAAGGTCTTTTTCTTCTTTTTTTTTTCCCTTTAGACAATGTCAATGATTTTTATAGCTTCAGAACTGCAGCTTGCCAGGCTGCTGCTGGCAGCACCAACTGAGGCCTGAAGGTGTAAGTAACACTCTTGCTCACTGGCAGTGGACAACAGTCGCCTGGCTGTGGCCCTACAGTGTATCGCTGCAAGGAAGCTCAAAAATGCACGGATCATAGTACAGCAAGATACTCTATTTTTCCACTGCAGCTCGAGCTTGCACATCTGTGGCCCAGTGTTTATCTTTGACCCCAGCTGGCATACCAGAAATGTTACTGTGTTTCCTTCCTTGTCTTCTTCAGACCTCAGTTTCAAACGTCAGTTATGGGGTCTCTTTGAGGTTATGTATAATCTGCATTTAGTACCTGACTGACTTAGTTTAGGAATCCCACATTCTCAGCATAATCCCATTTTACCTGAAACTGGGCTTTGGAATAACTTTTAACCAATCTTTCTTTTCATTCAAAAACAGACATTCATAGGAGAAGAAATCCTACTTTTTACATTCTAGATAGAGAGAAAAATTAATAGATGCAATGAGTTTCTTTTTAAGGATAAGTATAATGAATTAGAATGTGCACCTAAGAAGCTATGTTTAGGGCTCTTCTGAGGCTGATTCTAGAAAATGGCCACTGCTAAATGCACATTACCTAACTAGACGGCCTTATGTTACGCAATACAGCAAATTTACTTCTATACAATGTTTGTACAATGCCCTAACATTATTCTTCCCTCTTTTTTTCTTTTATTTTTGCTTAGGAATTCTGACAAGCCTCTTCTCTGTCAATTTCACATTCTTTCATCTACCAAGGCATAGTAAAACATTTCAATTTTTATTCCTTTTTCCTGAGGTCACACCCTTCATTTTATGGTTTGCTTTTCTGGAAATTCAGATCCCAGAATTATGACATTTTATCTGCAGAGAGCCTCTGGATAATATCTTGTCCAATGTCCCACTCAAAGCAGAAACATCTTAAAAGCTAACTTAAAGTTCTGTTAGTAATTTTTGCCACATAATTCTCAGAACATTTGTGCAAATAAAACACTGAACTAATAAACGAATGAATGACTTCTACCAGAAGCTATATTTCGAAGGAAGAGATAATACAACCTCAAAAAAATCTTGCTGAAATTTTAAGCTAGATTCAGCAATACAGAAAGAAATTTAATTGTGCCTATTTCTTTAAAAAACATTCTAGAGGTTTTATATGTTGTCTATTACTCCATTACACTACCTAAAACTTAATATAAGAAGAGGTATTTATTTCTGAAAGAAAATACAAGAGCATACACAGTATAATACAGAGGAAAGGGATAAAATGATTGTTTTAAGGGGATTGCATGTGCTGGTACAAATCTTTGAAGAACAAAATATTTTTTTTTGCCTCCATAGTATCAGCTATTTAGCATGAAAATATCCAGAAAACCTATGGTTCATAGCAAATTATATTCATTTATATTACCAGATACTCTTAACTCTGAGATAGATCAGTCCCATAAGTTACCTGAATGACTGTCCCATTTAGTTTGATCTAATTACTACCTCCTGTACTGTGATATTCCTTTAAGTTCCTTGGAAAAATGTCACAATATTAGCCTGGACTAATCAAGTTCCCAAAATTAGAACTCCATTAGAAGAGAGGTTAAAAAAACCCAAACCACCACACAGTACATCTTTGCTACAGTAATTTTCAGTCCATATGTAAGGAACTTACCAGCTACAACTTTGTCTCCAAGTTCATACTTCACCTATTGTGCTTCCAGCTCTCTTCTTTCTCAGGCCAACACCAAACTCAGCAACATCCCCTCAGCATAACTTCATCTTTTATTCTTTATTTGTTTGCTCTTCTCCATCTCAAATCAGCCAAAGGGGGAACACACTACTGAGAGAGAGCTCAGCAAGCTGCCCTAACAGAAACTCTCTTCAAACTGATCAGCTTCTTATTGCTTCTCACAAACTGGTCGGTTCCTGGTTGATACAGCTCTAGCTTCACCCACCACCTCAATGACAATCACCCAGGGGAAGGCAGGGCCTCACACGGGTGGGCCAGGTTCTGCCTCTGGGGTCTGGAGCCACTTGGGGAACAAAGCATACTGCTGGGTTGTGACTCATCCACGGGTCAACTCCAGCTTGGGGCCTACAGCCCAGCACTTTACCTATCAGAAAAAAATCTTGTGAAAATGTTTCCAATTTCTTCAGAAACGTTTCAGAGATACACATCAAATGTTTGATGAGTTGCAAGGTGTTAGAAGTTTATCCCTGGATACTAACCTGTTCATCATCAGTTAAGATTTTGGGGACTCAAAATACTTTGGGGAACTTCGTATAATGTTGAAAATAACACAGCAAACAAAGTTGTATCTGATATTTCTTTTCTTAGTGCTGGCAAAATTAGTAGGATAAAAGTCAAAGCTGGCATTTCAATAGCTGGTAATAGGATGAATAACCCACAACATCCAAAAAAGTTTCAGTATAGTAAAAGAGTGAGTTCAGGAAGAGCCAGTCACAAACTATATTCCCCAACCAATAAAGAATCCACCCTGAAGATGTTCTCAATAGCTTCTTACCACACTTTAAGAAGTGATTATTGTGGGTTGGCTGGGTTTGGTTTTTTTGTAAAAGTCATTATGTTTCATATCTTCTCTGTAAGGAGAACTCTATCTTGATCCCCTTTACTATAATTCTACATTGCAAAATAAGATAATTACAATGAAAACAGCCACTATTAATGGTTTTACTGGGTTGAAAAGGCTGACTAATTTACAAAGCAATTTATTCATTCTCTTGTACATTTCCATTTGGCATTATTACTTTCAGATTATTTCCTTTTCACTGAACAGCTTTTTAAAAAATATATTATTCCCTGGTACATTTTCTGTTGGTTGGAATATCTACTTTCAGTTTCTGTGGACTGATAGAATCCATAAACTGACATTTTTAAAAGAACTTTTAGCTTTTTAAACAACTATATTACATTTTTATGTTGTCTTCTGTCCAAGGTTTCTTAGTGTGATTATCATCTAAAGTACAATAACTTACTTCCTATGCACTTATTAAATAGCCCAATTCAATTTAATAGAGGATGTTAATGTGCAGATTTTTAAGCTGAGACCAATCAATGAGTGGCTCAGAAAGAGCATATTATTTAAAAAAGAGCAACTTGTTTCCTGACTATCCCTTCCAACTTAAAAAAAAAATTAAAAAAAAATTCTTGTAGAAACAGCCCTATCCTAAAATGTCTGATCTTAGTCATCTTTAAGGATATTCAAGAGTCACCCATGGATAAAACAATACTGAAAGAATTTGAGTTCCATTTTTTTTTGCTAATTGGTAGCCTGATTGCATTATGTGTCTAAGGAATATTTAATAGATAATAGAATGAAAATTAATGTAAACTTAACAATGCAGAGAAAGTGCAACGTCAGCTTAAAAGAACCCATTATTATTTTGTGCTAGGAGTAACTAATTATTCTGTATACTTATTTATCCAATAAATTATATATTCATCCTAGTATTAATCTGAATTTACTACCAAAACCATGAACAATGAATTAAAATTTTTTGGTAACACATTTCTGTGTTATATGTGTTTTCTGTATTGGAAGCTGTGTTGGTGCTTCAGGAGGATGGGAAATGCAGTGGAATACCCCTATGCCAGGAATCAAAACAGCACACTCCTGCAAACTCTTGAAGGACAAATACGTTTTATTCCTTCACTATGAGCTGGATCCCTGGGAATGATGGACAAAAATTCCTAAACCATTACTTTTCTTTGACAGCTCTTTTATAAGTATACTCAAAAGACTCTAGGTGTGGACCAAGATCCAACTGCATGAGCAGCTGTTCATCAAAAGTAGATATATACTCTTACTTCTCCTAGTCAGTTTGCAATCTAGATGGAATATAAGACACAATACAAAGAATGCACTTGGGGCAATAGAAAAAAGGCAGTGAAGTCAACATGTCAGTTAAGTAACTAAAGTGTTATTTTTCACTGTACATCAAGAAGCAGAATGTTTGAGTCACAAGAAGGTAGCTTGATGGATGGCAACAAGGTGCTTTTTCCCCCCACATGGAAGGTACAGCCTGAGAAATTAATGAAAATATCATAAAAAATTAAAAAGTGAACAACTGAAAATGCTATTATTCTTCAATGAAAGACAATAGATATCTAATCAGAGGAGAACAGGCCATTCATGACCTTGAACAGGAATACAAGTTTTTCACATTCAAGTTTACCATGTTTTTCAACAAATTCTCAATAAATATGAGCAGCTTAAGACTCAATTTATAAAAGACAGAGGAAAACAATATTGAAAAAAATCAAGATGGCCTGGATAGTTTTAGCTGGATATATGGATATTACCCTAGGGAGATTACATTACATAGAAAGTAACTACAAAATTTATATGTGATTTTCATGTGAAGATGCCAAATAATCTGCAGTCCTGACTGACAAACAATGACTGAGGAAGGCAGTAATAAGGGGAGATTTGGGTGGAAAAAATTAAGACCTTTGACATAATAGATGTGAATTGGAGTTGATGCCACAGTGACAAGATGGGAGTGGCAGATGCGCGATTCATGCTCCTAGAGGCAATAGTTAGGATGAGCAATGGAAGAGAAATAAATTTTACAAAGACAAAAAGATCCAGGACAGAGCCACATGAGACCCCACAAACCAGCTAGAGGGGTAACTGTTGTAATACATGCTGAAGAAGTGATTATAAATATATCCAGGACAAAAAGTTGCAGAAGGCCAGGGGATTAAGGATAAAGTCACCACAGACTCAAGAGGAGGAAGAGTTCTTAGAAGTGCCAGGTGTTTGCACAAAAATGGTCATTGAAGACTTTGGCAAGAGAAGTTTCAAAAAACTACAAGACGTGGGTGCTTGGTTAGCAACAGCCTATGATTGAATGAGAGTAGAGAAACTCTGTTGCACAAGCTTAGGTATGATACCCATGGTATATCCACTATACCTGTTTTTCTCACTGCTTTGGATGAGATGCATTGGGAGGGGGAAAGGAGCCTAGGAGCAGGAAGAGGTTAAGGAAAATCAGAAAAAGAGCAAGAAAAGTAGAAATGATAAATCAGTGGCTAATGTGGGATGATCATTGTGCACTGAAAGAATAAAAATAAATTCGATATAAAAGTTTCTTAACCACATCATAAGAGGGGCTGTTCAGGGAATGGAAGAAACCTCAAAGGACAGGAACAGACAGATTATATTTCTTGGTATTCACCTGGAAGAAATCAAGATCCTCTGCAGAGAGGGAACTAGAGAGAAGAGGAGAGAATTTTTTAATAGTTAAACAGTAAACTGGATTATAAACATGAATACAACTAGTACGGAGAAGTTTAGCTGGGAATCTGGCAAATCTGAAATCTGCATTGACAGATGTGAACCAGGAGAAATCAGCATGAGGAGAGAACCTCCACAGAGATGTTTGCATCCTGAACTGGGAACCTCCAAATTCAGGAGTTGCCAACTGAGAAGACAAGAGGCAAAAAGATGAAAAGGAGTAAACTGAAGGAAATTCACAATTTCTGCAAAGCAGGAAAGACAGAGACTTCCTGAAGAGCTATTGACATGAAGATGGGTGCCTGGTGCAAGGAAGGGCCCTGGAGGTGATGAAGAAAGAGAATAAACAACAGCTGGAAGTGGAGGACTGAATTGGTACCATCTCCCTTTCCCCTGCCCCACTACAGCTACCTCAGCAAGGATCTTATCTTAATCTTACATGTGCTCATTGTTAAATGGAGGTTTCCAAAAGGAAAAGGAAAAAAAAAAAAGTAAAAGGGCAAAAGGAAAGAAGAAGGTGAAGGGGAAGGGGAAGGGAAAACGAAAGGGAAAGGGAAAATGTAGTAAAATAGTATAGCTAAATAGAAGTCAACAAGTCTGGTTATTTTGCCAATTTTCACACCAATGAGATTAGAATAGAAAGTCTCAATTACAAGCTAAATGACCTAATATCTTCTCTAATATCCTTTTTATAGACATAGAGTTTAGCTGCAGTTAGCCTGAGATATTCCATATTGTAGCATGTGTATGCACAAAAGTAGTTCTCTTTCTTCTATTTCTTTTGTTCAGGGTGTTCTCTAAACATACTTCTAATAGTAACAATTATCCAATATACATATGTAAATGCATTGGAACCACGGCCAGATCGTTGCCCAGGTACAATTCCACTTCACACCATTACTGCTGGAGGGAGAACGACCATGATGAAGGGAAATGCTGCTAATCTAACCAGTCATCTCCTCTTCAATCTGTAATCCCAAGGGGATTGGACTCACACCGCTTCACACTGCTGAATCTCGGTTGTGCAGATCTTCCATGATACTGAGCCTGTTTAAAATTGTTTTGACGTTATTTTTATCAGACATCATGCTTAGTCATGCTTACTTCAATTTTATGTTTTCTCTTAATTTCATGTCTTTATTAGTAAATCTTGAGATAAAGTGATTCAAAATCTATGTGTATGTATACATACACAGGGGAAAAGTCCACCTAATTTGTCTTGATAAACATTTGTGTTTGAATATCTCTCTTAAAGTTAGCTACCAGGCCCTTGAAAAGCTACGTGTGATTTTATCTCTTTATAGAAAAAATCTTAGCTGGGTTTTATTGCTACACTTCAGTCTCATCTTCTTCCAAGGACTTTGATATTGAGGAATGACAGTGTCACTTATGCATCTATCCTCTCCCCAAAAGAACTATTTCCTCTTATTTTACGCGTATGTGTGTGAGTGTGTCCCTGTGCCCTTCATTTCTCAGGCACTAGATGTTTTATTTAGATTTAGTTCAAATAAGAGTGTTTTCATATGTGATCCTATTTCCTGGAAATTCAAACTTTACAGTTCAGTCCTGATGAGATGAGACCTGAAATACTCTTTTAGTTCCCATAGCAGACTTACATGGATTTAAAAGAAGAATGGCCACATCATAAGTACCATAGGAACCTTCTTAAATGATCTGAATCCCCTTGTAAAGTACCAAATTCCCTCTGCTAAGTGTCATGGCTACCTTATCTCACCTATATCATGTTATGAGTGAAATAAAATGAACAAGTTCATGATGTCATAACATCCATCAAAGATATCATTGTGGTGTCCATGTCATACTCAGGTCTGCAGTCAGACTGATTAAGAAAATTCAAGGCCTTATGTTCTTCTCCTTAATTACCTTTCTAAAAACAGGGAAAAAGTACAACAACCCTCAAAATGAATAGATCATTTAAATTGATATGATGTGGAAATATCAAATGCCTGAACACAAATATAAAGTTTATGCCGTGTTGGAAATTTTCATCCTGGTGCAATGAATGATGGCTGACAGACATGTTTAAAAAGAACCCACCTTCCCCTGACAATTTGCCCTGTACCCAATACAAACCAATCACCTTGTTGCCCTCTACAAGAAATCAAATACTCTGGAACTCATCTGTGGCTATATTGGAGCTTCTTTATGGGCTAAGACCTCTGATATCAGTTATATATTTGCAGTGTTTGTTTATGGGTCATTTTATAAAGTCATAAAAGAGGATGTGTGTGCTATGGCAGGGTTGCCAAATTTTACTCTGACAGCTAATGTGCTGCAGTGTGATCCATAATTCACTTCTGGAAGTGGCTTAAAATGAGAGGAAAAAAAATCCCTGTAGCTTGGTAGAAAGTTTCCTAAGATTAGAGTTTTATGAGACTAGAGATTAAAACTGCACATCTAACATTCATCACATATGTTATTTAGAAAGTCCACAAGACATAATTTGAAATAGTTATATAGAACAATTCTCTTATTTTTTATGAAGTTCCATGTGATTCTTTAATCTTTCCACCAAAAATCTACTCCACTGAGCAGAAGCAGTATTTCTTGGAGACAAGAAATTTCATACATTGAAGAAACAAGAGTAGGGATTCTCTTGTCAAAAACAATGTGCTGTTACCAGGGCAGCACTCTGTTAGAGTGGGAATGACTTCATGGGTGATATCAGTCTGGTGCTTAATGGCATGAAAAAACGGACCCAAGCCTGAAATTCAAGGATTGTTCATCGATTTGCTGTGCTTTTAAGAGGTACCTCTCAAAGAAAATGGCCTGTCACTTGCAGGAATAGATTTCCTTTATAGTTATCCCCTCAAGCTTTTGCAACTAAATCCGTAAGGAGTAAGCTACAATGAATTAATTTTCAGGATCCTCAAAACATGGTAGCTGTATATACAAAATGCAGGAGAGCTCATATTACAAATTCTACATATCAAGTTTTCAAGCATCTTTCTTCCCTGCTCAGCATTCAAGGAAAGGTCAGGTGCAGAACAACATCACCAGGTTGTTGTGTCTTTGCGACTGTAACACAGTGAGATGCCATTTAATGCTGAGGTCCAATTACAGCTTAGGAACCATACTAAAAAACTTGAAAGATAAGAGAAGATAATACACACACTCTCAAGGATTACAATTATGAAGAGGAATCTGATTAAACTAGCCAGTATCATATGCTGCAGTAACAGCAGTTTCACCTAAATCTCTTTTGAAACAAACTACACTTTCATGTTTTGCAGCTGATGTAGGAAATGAGCTTCTAATCTTCCACCACCACTACCAACTGCTTTGTCCACACACATTTTCTCTTCATTTTAGTGATAAAAAGCCTGAATCATGGTATCAGTCAGAACTGAAGCAATAAGCCAGAGTGCCCTGGTTGATCCCACAGGGTTACAAGGTATCAGCTAACCACAGAGAAACAAATACCCTGGAAAATCCCAAGCTTTTGAAGCCTTTCTGTGATTATGGATTTGTGATTACATAAGAAAAGGCAGGAGCTGTTATTTGGCACAGAGCAACCAAGGATAAGGCTTTGAACAGTGCATATATCCTTTTCATTCACCTGCAGGTGACAAGCTAATGAGTTGATACTTCCGGCCAGTCAAACCACAAAAACTCTTCTGTCTGTTGAATACCTCTGAGTGTGTTTCTCATCTGCAAAGCCACCAGAGATCTTGGTGTAATTAGAGGCAGAGGTTTTCGCACAGCAGTGACACTGAAAGACATAACTAAGGACTGGACATACAGTTTTTCTTAGCGAAAAACATACGCACTTCTTACTGTGCTCCTCATCTGTGAAAGACACACAGTTCAGATAAAAGGAAGATGGTAGTAAAGAAGAAGGGTTTTCTGTGAATGCCAGGATAAGGACCTTTTTGAATTGTTATTGTGCACGTAAATAATTGAGCAATCTATGCTTTCTTTATTAATGTGTGAGAAGCCACACCCGAGGACACCTGCAGTTACCACTACCCAGTTGCAGGTACAGCATATCAGAAAGTGTGGTCCCAGGGGGTATGCATGGCAGTTTGAATTCAGCATTAACACCGGTGATTTATGGGCTAATTTATACACAAGGTGGTAGGCAAAAGAAATCTCAGTTGTCCTTAGGTGCTTCACAGGAAAGCTGTGCTGAGCTGGTGCTGTTGAAGAAAGCTTTCACAACTGGTGAAGCAACATAGAAGTCTAGTTTTCATTTTACTTACGAATGGTGTAAATCAGAGGAAAATCATTCCTAGAAGGACTTACATGGTTGTGCCATTGGTGTATGAAAGCTCTAGTTCATCTCTAGAAATGAAGCCAGTGTGATATTATCTGCCAGATTCAGTTATCAATAATCTGCAAATTTGCCATTAAAAAATTTCTCTGCACTGCAGAGAAAACAAACTAGATGCAGAAGTTATTGTTTGGCTTCAGTCTAAAAATAAATAGGGAGAAAAATTAAAACCAAGAAAGTTCCTTAAATTCAGGTTACATAAAACATGGAAAGGTGATGAAAAATTAAAGTGACATCTTAAATGGCAGCAACTGTTTTCTTTCCCTTTCATTACAGAAGAACAAACTGACTCAGAAGAAAAGTGTACTTAATGTAGCCATATGGTCTTAAGAATAAGAAATGCAATTCCCTAAAGATGCCCATGTGAAGACTCTGAAAAGCTGTTTTTTGGAAAAACAGGTGTAATTCTTGTCAGAAGGTTATTGGGTTTTATTCCTAAAAGAAAAACTGCAATCACTCCATCTTCTCTTATAAAATAATCTTAAAATCAAATAAATTACATTTTATGTCCATATTTTCTTACTGTTTCTTTTGACACGTTTAATTTTTAAATGCTTTAGGCATGTTGTTGGCTCTGTGTAGAGTCAGGGTTTTGAAGACTCAAACAGCTAGCACCTAGATTTCTAATAGTAGAAATTCAAGATTTGGAGTGATAGGCAGTTTCTTTTATTAAAATATATAGTGTTTCCCTGTATTTTCCTTATTGTTATTCTATGTCTTCAGGCAGGAGCTGTTTTGAAAAAATTATTTGATCATGATAACAATAATTTAATTTTGGACTCCACAGTTAAAAATAAGGAGGAACTCAATGCATTCATCTAATTCATATCACACAATACCCTCCCTTGAAGAACTGCTTTTATGTAGATTTCTGCCAATTTCACCATTGAAAACCTACTTTTAAATTCCCATCAGGTGCTTTCTGCTTGAAGGGCTCCAGTGTGTGGGTGGCTGTTTTTCTTGTATGTGCCACGATGAGTCTCCTCCTCAGAGAGCTTGGGGAGGAGGGAGGGGGGAGTGTTTTTCCTCTTTTTGTTTCACACCACATTTGTAAAATGAGAGAGAAAAAGGCCTACTTGCTGAAAAAAACTGTCCTGGAAAATTCTAATGTTCCAGAAAAAAACTATCAATCTGATTTATGTGCTGGTATTTAATACCATATACTTCATCTGCTATTAATGGTTTAGTAATTTAGATCATTGTCTAAAAATCTGTAATCTGGACCTATTTATCTGTTTCCCTCTTCTAGGTGAGCTGAAAGAATGTGATTTCCTCTTATCTACCTGGAGATCACAATGCAGTATTCTCTGACTTTGGCTTTAAATGGGATGGAAAAGACTCCACATTTTAAAGAAACTGTTGACTAACATGAAGTTTATAAAACCAGATCACACGTAATTTTCTAAATTGTATATGTTGTTGCCTTTTTATTGGTTTTATCTTAAGACAGATTAAATGTCCTGTTAACATGCAGTATAGATTCCTCTTGGCAGAACTTTTTGTAATAACTTACTCTTTAAGGGGAGAAATTTTGCTCGATAAATGAGTATGCAACAGAAGATGTGCAAGTGGGAATTAAAAAAAATTCCCTCGTGAGCTGAGGGACAAGCCAGCCTAATTTAAAGCTCATTAACAGTTTGCACACATGGGCTCTAAGTAGGGAGTCACATTAGGGTGTCCCACCATTGACAAGGGTGCAACCATCCCTATCTGCAGTTTCATGAGTAGCCCTTTGTTTCCTTTGCACTGAACAAGGTTACAAGGTGCATCTGTCTGTTGCTGCTCACCTGATCCTTTGCAGGTCTTTGTGCTTAATTTTATTAGCCGTTAGTCAGAGAGCCTAACACTTTTAATTTTCTTCATGCATAACATTTGTTGCAAGAAGTAGGTTTGTTGCATAATGTGGGATATAAACTATAATAATATCCACTTAGAATGACATTTTCTTCTAGCTTTCACAGTATTAGAAAAAGTACTCGTATCACACTAAATGTGTAACATTACTGTTCCCAATGTTGTTTTAATACTATCTTAATGAACACTTTCCTGCATGTGTTTTCTGTCATGGTGACATCTTGTTTCAAGCTGACAAGTTAATGGTGTAGAAGAAAACTGAGCCTCAAAAATGTCAAACACAAAAAGGCGAAAATCACACACTTTATCAGTTCTTTCCCAAGTTAACTGTGCTCCCACCTTTACCTCTGCTGACTCTGAACAGTGGGTACTTGTTTGTCAAAAGAGACACTGTAGAGAACTGCCTGGGTGTGAAGAGGTCTTAGCACAGCGCTGGGTAAACTCATGTTCCCCTTCTGCTCCTAACAGCTTGGGGGTGGATTTTGGGTCATCAGTTTTGAAAACACAGAGGCTTTTAACGTCACCATAGGTAACTGACTGCTGCTATCAAAGAAAAGTTGTCTACGTAGGTCAGCTTATCTATGTCTTCTTCCCACCTCATTTCATCCCACTGCTCTGTTAGTTGGTCTGTCTCCTTCTCCTGCCACCTGCCAGCTGGAGGCTGCTTGCAGCATCTTCCTTCTTCTTCTGTCCCACAGTCCAAGCTGTCCTCCTGGTTTTACCAAGCAGCGTGTGCTCTGAGCCAGGCATTACTTATTTACATTTCACTGTGTAATTTGCTATTTATTTGTGTCATGCTTTTGAGTGCCTAGCCTGCTCATGAAAATCATGAGAAACAGTCCTTCCTTATTGTCTCTTTTCCCTAATCAGTACTGGAGAGACGTTGAGAATCTCATGGGTTAGTTACAAGAAGCTGAGGCAGTAATGTGTGCGCTTCCTTATAGTTGGCTAGAGTTGGAGACATTCTCCTTCCAATTAAGGAACATAAACTCTGGTACCTTAATTACAGCAAGGAGCAAATTATATGAACCAAGCATCTTCATACTGTTATAGCTGTGTGCACTTAAAGGAATGCATTAATATTAGACATAGAAGGAAAAAAAATCACACCCTCTGATAAAATATGCTGGTCCATAATCCTTCTGTAAATGAAGCCTGAGGCTTATTCCTCTCAAACAGAAGCCTCTGGCTCTCTTTGTACTGATGCAAGCCGCAGCCTGTCAGTGCAAGGACTGGGCTCGCCTTGATAACACCTGCAAAGTGTGAATGAGAGTGCTGGTGGGTACACATGCCCAAGTGGGCTGAGGATGGTGATTCCCAGGCTAAGTCAAGAGAAAAACAAAGAGTATTGTTCTTTTGGGCAGTTTTGAGCTTTGCTGCTCTATGGTAGTAGGGAAGGGGGCTGATAATGTACAAAGCAGAGAGTGCAGTGAAAGAGATATTAGCAAGCCCATTTTGAAGTGAGTCTAAGGAACTCACTGGGACAAATTAAACTTTTGGTTCTCCATCCTCCTCTAATGAGGCTGTGGTTAGGGATATTGCAAAGGCTCAGCTCAGCCAAGAAACGCTGTCCTCCTTCAGTGGAAGCAACCAGTACCACCAGGAGAGCACTCATGCTGCACACACCCCGTCCACCAAGTGAAAGAAACTGCCTGCACACACAATCAAACTCAGGCATCATCTGCACTTATTGCAAGCCCAAGGCCCACCAGAGAAACACTCCCTCCCATTCAGAAGCCACAACCATGGAGAAGAGATGGCTGCAAGGATCATTTTTCCTGGAGTTAATGCCATCCCAGTATTCTTGGGAGAAATCAGGCGCTTCCTTGTACAGATGCTGTGAGGCAGTAGCAGTACTTCCCTGGGGTGCTGGGGGACACTAACAGCTTTAGTGCTCTCCTGAACTACAGTTTAACTCAAAAGCAAGTTTTGTGTCTTCTCAGACACAAAAGAGAGCTGCACAAGACACATCCAGATGATCACTGATAGGAGTTCATCCTCCCTCCTTGTCACAGCCTGGGCTGCCTGTAACAGCTCAAGGGATGCACCAGGGACAACCTCGTGGCAGGGTCAGCTCCCACTCAACTGCTACACTCCCTGGTGACCAGCAGATGTGGAACAAGGACGAGAAGATCTCCCTCCCTTTCTAATAACACAGGGAGGCCTTGACCAACTCCAGATATGTTTAGCACATCCAAGGTTTGCCCTTGTGGAGTGCTCAAGGTACCAAACCTGATTTTAACTGATGTTTGCTTCTCTATTTGTGGCACTGACACCCTGGGAAGGATATTTCATTTATTCTTCCTAACTAGAAAGGTGTCAGACAATCCCCTGATAGGGGTTTTAACACCTACCTTGCTTTTCTCTCCCACTTTATTTTACCTGCTCTTACATTGCAATGTTGTTGCTGTAATAGTACAACATTGTACCTCAGTACATTTTGAGATTTGTCTGAAAAGTGGGTTATAGAGTAAATTGTATTTTATAAATGTTTTCTTTGGCCACTTGCAATTGATGATACAATCTTTCTCTCACAACAAATTTATTCTCCTCTTTTCTTCTCTCGTTTTCTGAATAGCCTGTTCAGAGAAAGTTCATGTAAATTAAGAGAGCAGGAACAGGCTGTAATGACAGTGAATGAGCAATTCAGCTTGTGGTGCTTAGGTCAAAGAACAAGCATCCAGTGATGAAGATGATGAGCTGTCCGCACTGCTTCCTACTTGTCTTCCTCAGAAAACAACTAATTCTGTCTCATAAACATGACCATACGTGAACACTCACATAAAATCAGCTGTGAACATAACTTGAAGGTCCTCCCTTTTGCAGATGAGTAGCACTCACCCTACGCCTTCTCTGGAAAGCTGCCTCCCCAGGCTCTGCACCCCCCTCTCCAGTTTTGCCACCAGCTAGTGTGCTCTTGTGCACCCCCACAGAGCATAGTCCCAAAGCAGACTTCTCCATCATCAGTGCTTTGGGGTTAACATTGAGAAGATTAGTTAGCAATACTCCAAGCACCGTCCTTTATAAAACAAAGTCAGCACATTACAAGGGGTATTCTAGTCAAGACTTTTTCTGTAGAAGAATTAATTATATCTCACTGGGAAGAAATCGAAATAGCAGTTCTTCATGCAGCATGACTATCAAGGCAAAAGGAGGACAGTGACAGCATAATCTGGCACTCAGAAATGCATGGAAATGGGCTCTTTGGGGTTTCTCAAACTGAATTTTAGAAAGTTTCATCCATTTTCTTTGTTATTGCTGTTCAAGAGGATTTTACATTATATTCATCATAAGGCAAAGGTTCATACCAAGACATAATGTTGGGCAATAAATGTGTTATTCGCTAGGGCTATTTGAATCTTTCAGAATGTGGAAGCTTCTTTAAAATCCATATTACCTATTGCAATGAAGTAATCTATTCCAGTAAATTACTCACATTGCTGGTTTTGAACATGTACTCACAATGAATCTCCAAAGAGATACTTATTTGAATATGTGGTTTTCTAACTAAGCACTGCTCCGTATTTCTGGAAATATGCTTAGTACATTTAATATTTATTTCAGTAAAAACTATGTTCTATATTTCAATGCAATTCAGATATTGTGTGTAGCTGGAGTTCTTATTTAAAGGAATATTTTACTGGATGTTTCAAATAATTGTTATGCTAATAGATAACCATCAAAATGAAATTTGTTATGGGAACTGGGTAGGTCAGCTTAAGTCTGCCAAGTACAGGTATCTTTTTTCTCCTCTGGAAGCTCTAGAGCTGACCACCATCCAACAGGATACACACAGGTGGATGTTAGATGTGATTAGACATGGCAGTTTTTATATTATTGTGTGAGTAGGAGAGCCATGGCACCAACCAGAGGTTTATAGTTCCTGAATTTGATCCTGCCTTGGAAAACATAAATAGAATAGAGACCTATAAGTCTTGCTAGAGACTTCAGCAACAAGGAGGAGTTGTCCAGGTGAGTCAAGTTATATACATCTGCACATTTGCTTCATCTCTCCAGCTTTGCCAATGTGTGACAAAATAGAGCCAGATGTGGATTTTCACTGTCAGTTGCTCATCTGTAGCTGTTCTCCTATGTGAAGGGACACGGGGAGCAGGAGAATCAGCAGTCACTATATCTTACAAAGCTCAGGTGGAGTAAAAAAAAAATCCCTTGTCCTTGGGATTTTCCTAGTCTGACAAGGAAGCAGACATAGCATAGTCAGACCTTCAGATCTGCTTTCTTGCTTTGAATGCAAGCAGTGTTTATGCAAAACAGCTTTATTTTATGTATTTGTGTATAAATATGTATCTCTACACACACATACATGCATATATACAAATACATACATATATGTGTATATATATGTCTACACCCGCACAAATATATCTATTCCTGGATTCTTCTTCCTCTGCCATGCAAAAACTGCTAAATAACTACAACAGATACAGCATCTACTCCAGGTGCTTCTGACTGAGGTAATGCATAGGGTGTACTCAGCTCTACAAGTAGCATTTACTTTACCTTACTTACAATAGCGTTTGTTTTAAACACTCGTGGTCTCAAATGAGTGGCTAAGTTCAGATACCATGTTTCAAATTAAAAATCAAATATTATTTTATTTCCCTCTGGAAGAAACAGAATACTCACCCTGATATGATACATGTTTCAAGGTACAAACTACACACACACCACCTGTTCTGGTAATACAAATATTCCTGCTGAAGGTCTGTATTTAACTGTATATTTATTCTTTCAGATCTAAGTTATTTGATTGTCATGATGATCCCTAACCAAATCATTGCTTTGGATGTTTGCCATTTTCTGACTGGTTCCCCTTTTTACAGTAAGAAATATTTGAAATAGAGCTTATCAACCAGCCACGTAGATTAAAAGCAAGTTAAGACTAAATGTTCCTGTATGTCCAGACTGTTACTTGAATATACTTGTAACTATCATAAGAAAATCTGCCTCTTAGTGTGCATAAATGTGAACATATACAATATGTATTTGTGCACATCTTCAGATGTGAAATTCTAAAATTACTGTAAGAACAATGAAACAGGGAAATAAGTTGTTACCCAGGAATCACAGGATGCCATGCTCTCACAGTGTGCATGTATTGATTAAGACTGTAATATTTAAGGCTAACAGAGTAGTTACAGATTTGCTCAACAGAAAGATTATCTGCAGTATATTTAGTTTTATAACTAATGAGAGTTGTGGCTGTAAATTAATGCTCTTTAAATGCTGCCTTATTTTTTATAGGTCTCACACATCCTTTCTCTGGCTGATCTCAAAACACATTAAAAAATCTGGTGTATTCTAATTAGCTATGAATGACCACTGGGATATATTTCAATTTTGGTAGAGTGTCTCAAGCCAAACAAGTCAGAGGATGGGATCAAATAAATTTTTATTAGCTAGAATATAGAATAAGTTTAATTTAAAAGCTCTGCTACACAGGAATAGAGTGAAAATTTCATTATCTGGAACCTCATGCTGAATCTAGGTAGATTTCCTGAAACATTATCTTATTGCTCACACAAATGTAATTACTACTAAATCAGTATTTTGTATTCAAGCCTAACTACAATACATGAATGAGAATGCTACTAAAGAGATGTGCAGTTGGCTGGTTAGTAGACTTTAGTTGGCTGATATTAAAACTGACAAAGGATCTCAGCTTTGGCTGTCCCAATGTGAGTATACAATGTTAGATTTGTATGATTTGATAATTGTCACACGTACAGTACATCTACAAAGAACTACCAGTCTTACTGTCCCCAAATACATTCTCAATGAAAGCATGACTCCTCTTTTTAAGTTTGCATTCATAATTCTGAAAGGTAGTTTTCTTTGTAATATTGCAGAGAAGGATTTAGAACAGATCTTTTAATAGGGGCTGAGATTATATCAGTTGCAAACAAATGAATTAAAGTGTTTTAAGGGCTTCTTGCTTTGACATGTTCATTATTCGGTTATTTGTTCCTAGCAATAGCCATTGTAATGTCCCTATTTTGGGATCTCAAATCTGAGCTATCAAAGAGGGAAAAGCAAATTAGACAAGGCCAGGTAAAATTCATCATAAGAAATCAAAGATGAGAGCTGAGCAAAAAAATGTGTTGCCTTAAGAATCACACCCAAATTACCCTTCCTTACAGTCTCAGACATTATAGTTGGCAAATATGTCACCTTCTTGTGGATGTTTCAAGCATTACAGGGTGGGAAAAGATGTTAATTAAGAATTAGACTTGATCATGATCAGAAATTCCAACATTTCTATACTATTTCCCACTATTTATCAGCAACCTTCTCAGTATGTGCAACTACTGCAGGATCCTCCTCCTGTTATAAAATAATATCCCCCGAGTTCACTGTGATAATGCTTACTGAGCACTCATAGGAAGTAATTACAGCTTCAGTTTGTGTACTCATTAGTCTCTTTTTCCACAGAACGCAAATGCATGAGGAACACTAAAGGTGTTGTCTCCAACTGGCAGACAGACAACATGGAAGTACCACACTGATGCAGCCTCCTTGTCTTCAGCAGACTTCTAGTGAAATGATTTTGGAAAGAGGTGGATAAATGGAGGAGACTGTGAATTCTTTGCCTCTTTCATCACCTCCATACAAAACTATGGATAAATATGAGGCATCCCACACATATTAATTTTGCTTATTGTAGTTTCATTACCTGAACATGAACACCCGAAGAAGATCTAAGAAATTAGGTGGTTGTTAACATTGAACAAGAACAGAGAAATGGCATTATCTCTGTCAAAATCTAACTCAGTGTTGCAAACGATGACAAAATGGAACCAGTATTCATCAGAAGTGCAAGACTGACCTTGAAAATGACCTTGTTCTGCCCAGTGAAAGACTTAATGAAAGACTAAGGCACCTCAAGTGAAGTTTAAGAGGTAATTAAGTCATGATCCATTTGTTCTGTATGAAAGGAAAATACGTCATAGTAGCAGACTTTCCAATCTAGCCAATTCAGGCTCTCCAAGAGATAAAAGCATGAGTGCTCAAGTAAGTATTAGACTGCATTTTTTTAAATTAAGCTTTTAAAATGAAGTTAACAAGCTGTCAGAGCAGATTACAAAGGACTGTGCTAAGTTTTCTCCTATAAATGCTCTTTTGGTCAAGACTGGATGTTTCTGTAAGCAATATGATGAACTAGCTCAATATGGAAAGCTCCAAAGATGGTTTTCTGGCATCCAGGAGGTCAAAAGAAGGTAAACAAAAGTTCCTTTTTTCCTTGAGATCTATGAGCCTTCTGGGCTGAGAGATACACCTTTTAGTATAGGTATAGAGGACAGATACTTTCTGCCTTCAGACCCCAAGATCAGAGCCAAATCTAACTTCTCTTTAAAAATGTTTCTTATAAGCAACTCCAGGAAATGTGGATGGAAAACATTTCTGTCTCAAAAAGCACCATATTTCCTTCTTTTTTTTTTTTTTTTTTCCTGTCTTCAGGAATGGTAAGCTCATTTCTCTTTGGTTGGCTGGGTAAGTGCTCTCACATTAGAACCTTTTATCCTGTTTCTCACTCTTGACTGATTCATAGTCCGCTATTGAAGCAGCTTAAAATTCATATTAATTTGCTAAATGTCACCAATATGAAGAATTCACAGGTCTATTTCTACACTGTTCTGACTTGATTATGAATCACCAACAAAATGAAACATATGCAGTGGACATACTTTCTGCCTACAAATTCAATATAATTTTATGACTCACTAAACATGCCCTTAGGTTAGAGCTGATTATTAAATCTAAAATAACCAGCTTATTCCTCTAGAAAAGCTTGTAGAGTACTGTGAGATTTCAGGTTCTCATTTTTCACTTGTGTTAGCAGCACTACTTCACAATTTTTCTTACATATGCTTTTAGAGACAAACACTTATACTGAATCCTATTGGTTTGTTTAAAATCTAGTACAGCCTGCACCATGAAGCAAAACAAAGATCCTCAGAGTCGTTACGTAAATAAACATCATTGTTAAAATATATTCATTTCACATCCAGAGAAGCCTGAAGCACCATTTCTTCAAAGAAACACTGATTCTGCTCACTCTGCAGTGAATATCAGAACAGATTGGCAGCAAGAGCCTCTGGGTCCACCCTGTAAAGCTTTCAAAATCATGTCTTTCTTGGCAATAGTATAATGAGACATCTAAGCTTCCCTTTGCCAGCTTAATGCTTTTGGCAGGAACAACCTCACTTAGCACAAAATACCAGTAATCAAAGTTGAGCAGCTTTGTTTTTTACACATTCTTCCTCTTTTTCTATTAAAAAAAATAAATCATAAACTAAAGATCAGAGATCTTAAAAATGTCTGAAATGCCAGCTCACACATCTTGGCACAGGATATTCTACTTAAGATAATTTTCTTCAGACATCTTTCTAATTCTGAAAGTTTTATACTTCAGCACATCAAGTGCATTCCCTTTGGAGAGAATAAAAAAAACAGGTTGTGACTCCCTATCAAGGTTATCCTCACAGACATCAGTACTAAAGCAGAGGTTACTCATACCACATTTGTAACCTACCCAACCAAATCAAGGCAATTTTAAAGAATTTATCAAGAAAATCTCTCAGCTAGATCTGTGAAAGGTGCCTACATGTAAGATTTAAAGCTTCATAGCTTTTCCGCACCCAACTACCACCCATTCCTAGAAGCTTCCCAGGTTCTCTAAGTATCTTTCACTGGCAACTTCAACATCTGGCTTTAGACATAGCAAAGCATGTAAATCTGAATTAGCCTGAGCTTCAAAATGTCCAGCTTGAATCTCAGCCTGTAATCCTGCTTTTGGAGGCATCTACATTTTCTCAGTGTGAGTCCAAGTACCCTTCTCAGATTATCATCACTGAGTCCAGCCTCCTTGGAAACACAGGCAATGCGAGTGTAGTTTCCTCTGCTCATGTAGACAGTGAGAGATGTGAATTACATTCCCTTCTCCTGTGGGGGAACCCTTTATTAGATTATGCCTTCTGCATAACCCTAGCACTTTGGTGTACACCTATCCCATTGTGGCAGCCTGTGCTAGGAATCAAGGCTTGATACACATTTAAACTCTTTCTTTCAGAGCAGCCTAAATACATACACTGATCAAAAATCAGTCACACTGCATCATCTATACTGACTGTCAGGAGCAAACTATGAATCCAAGCTACCTTTTGAACAATGCCTATGTTGTCTCTCAGAAGGAGCTCCCTGGCTTGTTCCATCAGAAATCAGAAACAAACAAATATATACATGGTTGGGCAATGAAAGGATTGGAGCCCCAAAGCAAAACAGAGAATAATCCAAATTGACAGGATATTTACCCCTAACGCAGCTGCTCCAGTTCCTGTGGAGTACTTAGCCCTCTGTTGGACAAACCCAACTGAGGAAAAGCTGAAGCTTGACACTACGAGATGTCCATATGAAATAGGTGAACTTGGGTTCCAGTTCTCTTGCTGACAAGAGTTTTTTGTCCTATCCTTAGAGCCACTAGAACAGCCACTGGGTCTGGCTTCCCTAAAACATAAGTCACCAGCCCTCCTGCACCAATCCTATCAAGTGACTGTTTTGCTGTTTCTTGCAAAATGGAGCTGGTTTTCCAAGAGATAATTAATTTCTGAAAATACTCACTAACATTAGTGATTACAGTTTCACCTGTGTGCTGCTAGCTCTCATTCTTCCTCAGACCAACACCAAACTCAGCAACATCCCCTCAGCATAACTTCACCTTTTATTCTTCATCTGTTTGCTCTTCTCTGTCTCAAATCAGCCAAGGAGGAACACACCACCGAGAGAGAGCTCAGCAAGCTGCCACCAACAGGAGCTCTCTTCCTCAGGAACTCTCTTCAAACCACTCTACTTCTCCTGTTGCCTCTCTCAGATTGATTTGGCTCCTGATTAATGTATCTCTAGCCTCGCCCACCACCTCAACCATGACCCCCTGGGGGAAGGCAGGGCCTCACACAGGTGGGCCAGGTTCTGTCTCCAGGGCCATGGGGAACCACTTGGGGAAACAAGACACACTGCTGGATTGTGACTCATCCATAGGTCAACTCCAACTCAGGGCCCACAGCCCAGGCTCCAGCACTTCAACCTGCAGGATAGAAAAGGGACTTTTCATAAATGTTTTTGCATAACAGAAGGGATGAAACCAAGGTATCCCATATTCAAAGAAAGTGCTTGGGTTTGGGGGGGATTGTGATTTGGGATTGGTTGGTTTTGTTTGATATGTTTTATTTGTAGTGGTTTCATTTTTTGGTTTTGTTTTGGTGGTTGTTGGGTTTTTTTAATTAAATCACTTCTAATCACTGAGCTAGGAGACACAAGGGCACCATATGCATTCTTGACTTCTTGCAAAATAGCTGATAGAGACGTCTAAATACAGGAGACCACATAGGACTGTGAATCTGGATGAGAACAAGAGCATCTCTGCAGCCAGACCATGTAGGGGCACATGGTGGAAAGGGACCTTCTGAGTTGCTGAATCCCAGTCACCAACTTTCACACATAAAAGTGTATTTTCATTATTTTCCTAGTAGGGTGATCCAAAGGTATGCAATTGAACACTTGAACCCTTGCCTGAGGTGATCTTCTGTAAATGAGGAAATGGTGGTTCTCTGAGAACCTGTTTACTGAAAAAATGGCTGTTCCTTAACCACACTGGTCAATGCACTGCCTACATAGGGACCTGACTGCCAAGAGGATCTGCTGCTCCAAAACTAAAAATGTTCACAATTCACCCTAAATTTATGCCTTGCCAATTTTCTCAATTTGTTCTAGTGCCAGCATTGGTTTTTAGAAGTAAGCAGCTTTTCTCCCTCAAGGGAGGAAGTTCTGCTCCCAATTGTATTTATAAACAGCAGTCACATACTGCCTCAGCTTTCATTTCATTATGGAAAAGCAGCTCAATTTTTTGAGTTTTCTCTTGTACGATACCTTATGAGCTCCTCAGGTCAGAGTAGGAATTAATGAGCCAGTGCTAACTACATTTCATACTACAGAATTAGGAGTAAACTATAAGAATGAATGAAAGGAAATTAACAGGTAGCAGGAGAAAAAATAAAGGTGATTCTTCACACAATGTTTAGTTAAACCATGACAATTCCTGCCACAGCATATTGTGGTTGCCAAAGTTTAGATGAGTTCAAAGTGATTGAATAAATTGCTGGAAAGGATACGAAGTGCAAAGATACCACCTGTGTCTGAGGGAGTCCCTGACCTACAGACTGCTGGAGGCCACATGAGCATCCTAGTGAAATACACTGAAATTCATGAATCTTCACTCTTCACAGCGCATTTACTATTGGCCACCATTGGAAGCAAAACAATGGGTCCCTCTTTGATCTGCTGCTGTCCTAAATTTTTCTTCTAAGTGTCTTAAGTGACTTCCATTTTATGCTATTCAGACTTATATCTGCAGTCCTCAAGAACATCCATTTCTTTCACAGTTTCAACTTAATTTTCATTTTAGTTTTGAACTGACAATTTCACCAGGACTTTTCCACTCCTTGTCTCATTATTTGTCTATTAAAACAGAACTGATCCTAACACTGATCTTTGAAAAATACAGATTCCTCTTCTATTGTAAAATTTCCTCAGCTAACGTCATGTCTTTCAACCATATTCCTGCCTATTGCACAGCTCCTTTGCTTTATGGAGGAAACCTGCAATTTATTCACCATATTTCCTGGTCAAAACTGAACCAAAATATACATCAATTTATTGAGTTACAACTAAACTGTCATTAATCACCAATGCCACATTTTTATGTTGGTATTCATATATTTGTGTGTGAAAAAAAAAAAGATCTTTAATCACTTCAGAAAATCTACTGCAGATTGATTTTTCTTAAACTGTTTTTACTCTTTCCGACCTTTTTTTAAGCTTCTTCAGATAACCAGTTCTATTACTTTAGGTATTTCTGGTAATCTTTTCACTTCAGATATCTTTCCTAATGTGAGTATTCTACCAGTGGGGACTGGAACAAAGGCTTTTAATCATAATATCTGCCAGGTGTAATTTCTTTGCCCAAAGAAATCTCCTGGTATCATCCAAATTCAGGACTTTGCACTTCTCCAACTCTAATTAGTTCCCACAGGTGACATCCACAATGCTAAATGAAATGCCCCCAAATATTCCTATGAACTCAAGCTAACAAGCATGCAATAGCCTCTGTTTATTACAGCAAACTTTCCTAGGTATCAAAATGTTGTGACAACTTACAAAATGCCAAAAAGGAAAGATCACTTGGACATCCTCATCTCTGAACTCTCCCTGGGAATTTTCTGGGAGCGTGCTTTGTTGGCACCAGCCAACAGCATGCCAGGTACTGCTGTAGCAGTTTAATAGGATAGATGTTGAGTCTGGTGCTTGGGAATATGACAGGTACTGCTGGATGTATTAGTATGGAGCCAGCCTTGACGTGTCATAATTTGAAAGAGAGACCCTTAACTATAGAGCAACTCTTGTTTATCTTTATGCTAAATTTATACTGAATCAACTCATAATCATCCAGTACAAGGTCACTCTCTACAAGCTATTTTTTTCAGAGATTTCATTACTTACTAAAATCATTGCTTGACAAGCATCATCTAGTAGAGATTCAGTGATTCTGGAAATGCCCCATGGGTTTAAGGTGTTTTCATGCTAATATGGACATTTTTCATTCATCAGACCAGCACTTTTGTATCCTAGATACAGTTTAACCTTTTTTTCTTCTGTCTCCTGTCTCATTTCACAATGACTGTGAAAAATAAACTCTGAAGCTGTCTCAGAAGACTGCTCTTCTGGGTACACTGCCAGTCATCAGCAGCACAGATCGTCCTGTAAGCAGGATGTCTTAAGCATCTTCATGCCAGTCTTTCTTCTTTATAAAAATCTTTTGATGAGACTTGGAAATCATCAGGGAAATCTTAATTGACAAAGGCATGTGGAGCAAAAATCTGATAAACAGCTTATAAGTGATTTTCTCTGTTTAATTTAGATACCAGGCATACAGAATGTTCAAAAGATAAGATAGTTCATTGCAAAAACTATGCAGGATGCTTTCACCAACCTAATGTGCTTTTATGTGCTGTGTCTGATGCCTGAAGTAAGGTGGTGGGCTTTTTTTCTAGCATAAGAAAATGAGTGATTATCTTTTCTATTTTTTCTATGGAAGCTGCAGATAAAAGTGAAATGGAGAAATGGACAGACAGATGGCTACAGGAAAGATTCCTGTTTCCAATGGCTGTTCTCACTCCTACATACAAGTATTTGCACTTTGTGCCGAGTAACGGCCCAGTCCCAGTCCTTCTTGCACTGCTTTTATTAAGTATCATTTCATACATGGATCATTCTGCATTTAAAACTATGGTGTCTAGAAGCAGCAAATCTCCTGAGCTCTGTGCCAGGAGATTTCCCATTTCAAAGAGGACTTAATTGAGGTCTTTTATATAAAAAGTGACAGTCATCCAGACCTGCACTATTACATACGGCTCGTGTGTACAGAAGCACATTTTCACCAAACCTGACAATACTGGCACTTTAGTTAAGAACAACAGCAGCTCTAAAAATTGTAATCCACAGATAAAAATTGTTCTTATTAATACAACAATATATTATTTTATTAGAGATCAGGTTGGATGAGCCTTTGAGGTGAATCTGATGCAGACTGTAAAGCAGTAAATACATTGGTTTTGGAGTTTGTAAAATATCTTTTTGCTTATAACAGCTAAAATAATTTTTCCCAACGTGATATTTAGACTAAACAGATGGGTAAATGGCTTCCATCAAGAGATGTGACAGCACACTGTCCATAATTTTATCAACAACTCTTCTAAAGAATATTGTGATTAAACCAGGTCTCAAGACTGAATCAACTTGAAGGAACAGAAAGATTAACTCCATGTTTAGTGAATGCTACATAATTTATTTAATAAAGTCTCCAAATAAGCATGGAAATTACAGGCCTGACTACAATTGAATGTATCTGAAATAAGACACTTTACATGGCTGATTGAACACGAGCACACAGACAAATGGAACTGGAAATGCTTTTCAACATGGAAAGTTTAAATTTTATGATTCTTACTATCATTTATAACAATCACTAACATGTAAAACAACACAAAGGGCAATTCATCTTGCAGACAACATAGAAGCTTCTGAGCTAAGGCATGGCAAGAAACTAATTTAAGAGCTAATTTTCATACATCTAGATATCATAGCTTGATTTTGGAACTCAAATGCTATCAAAATGTACTTCCTCATGAAGTTCAGAGTAGAAACATACAAAAAATACTTATTTGGCAAAGACAGAATGATTCAGCAAGTTCCAGGCACTTGCAAAATAAACATTTCATGTTTGCAGCTGCATGTCTCTCTGAAGGACAAGCTTCCAAAAAGAAATGAAGGAAATATTCCAAGAAGCAGCAATGCTATGCTAAACAAAATCAGTAGTGTAAGATGCTCATGGGAAAGGGTTTTCTTTTCTTCAGTTATCACCATTAGAGTAAAAATTTGTTTAGTTGGAAGAAGTAGTAACATCAGATGGAAGTTACAAAATATATTTCTATATCTTACTCCATGTTTCTTTAAGACAATTTAGAATCAAAGATGAAAACTTTAGTATGAAACACAAACCAAAATAGAGTATATGTTCACATCAACACAACTGGCCTGCAACGTCTCACATTTTATTTCTCCTATATTCATTCACTTATCATCTCTTATCCTCAGCATCTTAACTTGCATGCTTTAGTCCCCACTTTAGAGTGCCATAAATATTAAATTATTTGTAAGTCACTGTATTTGCCTCAAGGTTTTATACAAATTAAATGTTGTATCTGAATGGCATCATTAATCATTAGTTAATGGCCACCAAGGGAATGTTAACAGGTTACAAAACAGGTTTCCAACACAAAGACATACAGACAAGTCTGGAAGATTTAAATCTTATCAGCCATAGAGATCTCGAAGGAATTAAGATGAGAAACAGCCAAGCACCTATACATACAAATGATATGTCTGCAGAGGGTTTCAGAAATATACCTGTGGTGTCCCATGTGTCATCTTTTTGTTCCTAAGAGGGAGAAAAACAATGTGCAAGATGTTTCAGACAGAAAGACAATAATGGATGAAAATTTGTATTAAAATCAAGTAATAATCTATGCTGTTTCTAATGACTAGGTAGGAAAATTATCCTAAATTATTTGGTGACACTTATTTGTGCTGAAAAGAAGTCTATTATCCAAATAAATTTTTTTCAGGCACTTTGACCGCAGGACTTACATATATGATCAATTCTTTAGAAACTGAAATAAAACATGAGCTAAGTCCTGCAAAGTGATGACTCTGATGAGGACATCTACTGTAGAAAATCTGTCTATACTAGAAATTGCAAATGGTATGTAATGGTTACAGAATTCTGCAGGAGGAGGACATGAAGCATTAATTCATGTGCATTTTGTACCGATCCAAAAAAAACCCCTAACACTGCTATGTTTGAAGATGTAACTGAAAGGAAAAAAATTATCATGCTAATTACTTAAAAAAAAATAATTTCCTTTGTACATTTAATCGGATGATCAATACCAATACTTACATCTTTATATAGAATTCTGTCAATTAGGGATGATTCTGTAAAAATACCTCTGTACACACTCTTGACCTTTAGAATGGAGTTTTCTAATCAGGGGAATACAATTGCAGGACACAGAAATCATTTAGTTTCCCCTCTCATTAAGGGATGCTTTGAGGCAAGTCAGTCTTTTTAAAAGCTTTTTTTTCAAACATCTTAGAGAATTCAGGAGTTCTCTGTCATATTCTGCACTACTCTTTTAAGAAATAACATATTTACTTTTTTCCCCACTGATATCTGTGTCTGTAGCTGCACCACAAACAAAATCATACAAAACAAGCGAACAATCACATCCACATGGAAATGAAATCAGACAGAAAACCTCTGTTATTACATTGGGCAGTTCTACCATCTATCTACACGACCATGGGAACATTTTCCATGGTATCCCAGTGGATTCTCTGACGCCAACCAGTGTCATAAGAGCAAGTAATAGCAGGGGATGATTACAGAGAAGACCAATTTTCTGTTTTTACATAAAGTTGTAATAAAAGAAAAACAAGTAAAACTTTTTTGAAAAACAAACCAAACAAAATCTTACCTAAAACCTCTTGCAAGAGTTCCTCGTATCTTTATTCTCTGTTATAGCATCAAGCATTCTATATTTTCAGTAGAAAATAAGTCAGTGTCTTAAAAAAAATATACTAGTTTGACTGATAATCCACATTTTCCCTCTGTAAACTTTTTACTAATTTTACTTAAAAGCTTTAAAAAGACCAAACCTTAAAGAGTATTGCCAGCAAGGAAAGTAAACAAAACAATCACTCTAGTTAGCTGTTGAAATAATGACTTTAAAATACAAAGCAAGCCAGCTGAAAAGAAACACAAGCTCCTCATTTGGAAACAAAATTGTCTAGTTTATCCCCAGAAACTGATTAGATGTGGACAGCCAGAACAGGACCTGGATTTAGCTAAGCAGTAAGTCTGATCCATAACAATTTCACAAAGTAGCCTAAAATAGCTAATACGTGGAACCTGTATAGGTCTAAGTGTTAGATGCCAGAGGCTATACTCAGAGTTTACACTCATCATGACACATTTCTGATTCAGCCACACCACAAAAACCCACTGAACCTCTTCTAACTTTCTAATTTAAATGAGAAGTTCTAGTTTATTTACTAAGCAGTATCATAGTTTCATATCATGGCTTCAAAATCTCAGCTTTTAGTCTCAGTTTTCATTCTCTTATCCACTGTTGCCTGTTTCTTCTAGCAAGACACTGTTTTTTCTACACGTATTTTAAAAGGAAAGAAGAAAATAGCATAGATCAGGTAATGTCACATTGAGCATTTTTGCTTCACACTTCATTTATTTATATTGCTCCTAACTTAGGTTTCTGTAAGTGATCAAAGGATGCCCTATAAAAAAACTTTTAAAATTACATAATTGTATTAATTGTGTATATATTATTATGCAGGTCTGCCAAAAAAACCCACTTGGCAAGCCAATAATCCTCTGATTTACATAGCATATTACAACATGCACAAAGAAAGGCTGTCCATATACTATAATCTTACCAAAAAAGTAACACCTACATTCCCATGACACTGTCTAGTGGGATGCTTACGTTTTCTTTTATGACAATATATGATGTCATAATTCATATAGTGACTCTTTTTGCCCTATGAGGAAAATCTCCATAAAAAGGAGATTCAGCCAGTCAAGATGGTTGTGCTTAGTTTCTTGAGTGAGGGTAAATGCCAAGTTTTCTCTATGCTGAGAAAATATATGATTATTTTACATTAATGTAATTTTTCTGAAGTTACATCCTGAACTTGCTGAGTATTGATGGCTGTAGTTCAGGGAAGGAAATAAACTTTTCAGAAAGTGTGGAGAGGGGAAGAAAGGGACAGCTCTCCCCCTTGGCATCGTGTTCAGAGTAGAGAAATAGTTTTTGCATCTGCACCATGCTAACAATTCAGCTTTGCTAGCAGGAGCGCAAGTGCAGTGATCACAGGGGAGATTACCACACGAGCACACACAGACAACTGGAGGTCCTGGCACCCCAGCTTCCCTGGACTTCAGGGAGATGGGATCCAACTGATGCGCATTACCTCACTCTCTCAGAGTAGTCTTTGTTCCTGCTGTTTGAGAAAGATCCTTTAAGAGGTGTGAGTCACAGGACATGCTCATCAGCTGAATGACTTTGAATGACTTGAGAAACATCTCAAATCAGCAAGCAGGGTATGCAATGTTACTTTTTTTCCTCAATGTGCTAAAATCTTTCTCAATGATAAAAGATCAAAAAGTAAGTTACAAGAATAACATGACAAAGATCTATATCAAGCAACTTATAAGGTGAATAAGCAGAACTGATGAAAATCTCCCACATCTAATTGTGGATCTACAACACTAAAAAAATATTTATAAATATATTTTAGGTCCCATAGAATAAGCAAGCGCATACAATTCTATGTGGAATTAGTAGCAAACTACTCCTGTGGAAAACAAGTATTTTAGGTACGTATAGCCATCAGGATGAAGAAAACATGTTGAATGAAGTCCTGCTCTCACTGAAGATAACGGCTTTATAAAGACAATTTATCACATGCTTTATTTTTAAATTTAGAAGCTGTAGATTTAAAGAACATGGTAATGACGCATATAGAACTTATCAATAGGAATTGCCTGAAAATTATCTTCCGAGCCTACACAGTGAGAGTGATTTCCTATAGTTTACACTACTCATTTGTCTACGCCAGTAAAAAAAATAATACAAAAGGTGGACAGAATTTTGCCACAGCACCATAGAAGTAAATATTATTGCACAATGTTCAAAGTAGGTATTATAGTATCCAGCCCTGCCAATACCCAGTACATTGTTCTGGAGGCATTAACTTCTTAGGTTTTTGCTCAGAAAATCAAGTAATAATTACTAAGAGTAATGTTTTGTTTGTCCTTCTTGATGTAATGTTAGATTTAACTAAACCCAAGCCTCCTAGATCAATTGTGTGGATTTTTAAATAGGTAAGACAGCGTAATTTGAATAATTCAGCACATACATGCAATCCATCATCCTTGCTGCTGAAGTGAGAGGCAGTGACACATGCAATAGCTTTTATTTGACCTTTTTGTGTGGGCCAAAGGTAGTGTAGAGTCTGTTTTTCTCATGGAAGTTCTGTAGAACTTAATCTGGTCAGTGAGAAAATGGCACAATCACAGAAGTTACAACAGATTTATTGGATTTGCTGTTGATTGAATCCCATGGGGACTCATACTGTCCTATGGAAATGTAAGATTCCATATTTATTCAAACTAAAGGTGGTAAGGCACTTGCTTATGAACCTTCCTCTTGCTACTGGCCCTACTAGCAATTATTACTGTGGTTATCATCAGTTTAGAGTATGGCCTTATAAAATTCAGTACTAGTCTTACTACTGCATTTCCATATTTGTGTATGGATATGTACACATACGTATATACTGAAATATCCATAATCTTCATTTTCATATACCAACAGCTCTGCTTGTTTATTAACACATAGTAGCTGAAAAATAGAATGATGAATACCAGGTACAGGTAACTTGTATCAGCTGCTAGGCCACTTAGTTCCAAATTTATGTAAATATTCTTCTAACAGTTTTGTGAAACTACTAAAAAGAACAGTAGCAAATATAAAACCAAGCACCTGAGTAAAAGTGGTGTAGTTTGTATTATCGTATCTTTAGTCACTGTGACAGTATAAAAAATACCTACTCATAAAGATTGGACTTGATGATCTCAAAGGTCTTTTCCAATCTAGCCAATTCTGTGATACTGTGTGTGTTCAGAACTAGAAAAAGCATTTCTGTGAGTATGTCGCTATTTAGGAGTATGAGGTAACCCAAAATGTGTTTGTAATTTACAATGAAACTCATAAGAAACCAACTACTGAAAAATATTATTTGTAAAGCACACTATTAAGTGAAAGAGCTATAGCTTGACCTCTTTAATTACATTTTTCTCTAAACTCAGAGAACATGGTGCTGAAGAGCAGACAGTAACAATGCAACTTAAAAATTGGGTAAAAAGTTGTCGTATAAAAGCCTCCCAGTGTATTTTTTAACAAGATTGTCCTGATGCTTCTATAAAGCACGTGCCAGGAGGACTCCAGGCTGTTGCCTTCTAAGAAGCTAGTATGTGTATGAATTACTAGCAGTAAATGTCTCTGAAAACAGATTTTTCTATTTAAAAAAACGTTTACCATAAACTAAGACAGAGAATTATAATTTCAAAACTGCACTGACAGTGGGTTTTAAAAGAGAAGAAACAACCAATTGTGAGTATATTTTCTGTCCTTGCAAAATAGGAATAAACCCTCGCTGGTGTTTCTTTTGGATGCTCCTTCACCGTTTAGGATTGAGAAGGAACAGAATAATGCCATTAAACTGCCTGCTTGCCTTCTGAGCACGGGAAGATGCAAAGGAGGCAGCGTGGCTCCACACAGCTCATGGGATCCATTGGAACC
>VYZX01030101.1:4570-60514 GCA_013401335.1 Brachypteracias leptosomus
TCAGAAGGTGTATGATAAAACTACTTTGTTTAGAATTCTGTGATCACACAGAATGAATGGGTTTGGACAGGGAAAGCAAACAGAGAATCTGTATCATCCTTGCAGCATGTATGGTGCAGCCTCAACGTTTCTAATGTGGCACAGATGGGCTGGTTGGGCAGAAGGACTGCCAAAAGTGAATGTATGAAATTAATCTCCTTTTCACCATATCACACCATCTGCTGCCAGTTCATTGCGTCTGCTGCTAATAACAAATAATTAATAATAATTGCAATAATTTAATTAATAAGTTCCTGCTTCGTTTGAAGCCATTTCTATTGGGGTTTATTGTTTCGGTCGCATTTTTTCTTATGTGCAGATTAAGCAAAAAAGATTTAACCCTTTTTCTGGGTGGCCAAACATGTAAGTTAATTGTGTGTCTGCTCTCAATGCTTGTGTATAAGCTCAGACAAAGTGGCTTTGATTAGTAAGTGGCTGTTGTCACTGGGGCTGAAGGACAGATTTTAGAGTTTTGCTGAATTATGATTATAATGAGCATACTTGTCATGTTAATATCAGGTGTGCAGGTGATGGTCTCTAACTAGCAATGTCATTGTTCTAATATTGTTCTTTCAGAGAAAGAATTAATCGTATTCAACCTGCTAAAGAGAAAATCCTCTTTCTGCTTATTCTCTTTCCACAAAGTATTTCTCCCGTATTCCTTTCTGTTTTCTCATTGCTTTGTTTCTTCCCACAAATATAGATTTCTCATTCATTTTTATCACATGTATTATGCCCCTTTCAGTGTTTTCCAATTATTATCATATAACTCTTCACCTTCTGTTGGTAAATCATTGCTGAAAAATTTCTGATACCATAATTTTCTACTGGTGCTACAGGTTTTTATGCATCTAAAATAATTTATTATGGGTAATAACTACTGGTTTACATCTTTTTTCTTGTAAGTGTGTTTTCAAACTTACTGAGGCATAACCATATTTATAATAGGATGAAAGGTTCCAACAATAAGCACAAACACTGTTCCTCATGATTTGACTTCTTCATATATGTATGATAATTCAATAATTCCCCCCCAGGCATGTTTAGTTACTTATTTTATTTTACATTAGATTTTTATTTTTTCTCTGTGATGCTTTAGGTCCTTTTGCTCCTTCTGATAGCAAAGCATTCACAATTATATCAAACTGTCAACCACTGGCTGGACTAAAGAGATAAGAAAAGAGTAGGGCCCCTAATTTCCTACCTGGATGTGCACCAGCCACCACCACACACACAATGGAGAATTCCAATTACCTCTGCTTTTTTGGTTCTTCACAAGAGTATGTAGGAAGGGCCAGGATTGAACCTTTCCCTCACACTTTATTGTCATTTACACATTACTGTGATATCAGTTTTTAATGTAAAATTGTTTTATTTAAAATTTACTGAATTTAATTGTTGCCTTTTGGCATATATTAAGAAGTGGTCTGGTTGGTGTCCTGGGAAACTGGCAAAGGATTCTCCTTTGTTAGCAACATCTGCTCCTTTTTCAGATAAATATTTACATGCAGGATCATAATCCCATCAAAAGCTCTTTTTTAGGAAACAGAGAATATTAATTCTGTAACACATCCAGTGCACTTTACTTCACCATGATCAAACTCATGAGTTTCAGGTTAAGATGAAGGAAATGCTGAGGTTATGTCTCAGGTAATGTGTCTGAAAGGCAAGTTTCCCTTCCTCACCTCCCCCACACCTGAATTTAGCTCCTACCTTGGGACATGACGTGCTGGTTTACATCTGGGTGGGAGCTCTTGCATTGCAATGATCAGGAGGAGTTCTGCTTTTAAATTTAGAAGTCCCCAAAGAAAGTTTTCCTGGAATTGTTCTTTTTAACCTTCAGCATTACATCTGCCCTCAGCTTGCTTTTCAAAATCAACTTAACATATGGCCTAGATACACTGCAGAAATGGATCCCACGTGTTAATTATGCATAAACCCACAGAGAAAAAAAGATGGTAAGTGTTCAAGGTGGGTTTTGCCTCTTTTTAGTGGTAGTATAGAAAGTTTTGATGCAGCTTCCTAAGGATGATGCTGCAGATAAAGAAGATGGGAAAAGGGCATTGGCCAGAAAGCTCAACAATTGTTGTTGTTTCTTTTGTAACAATGCATTTTTGTAACATTTTATGACTAGTTTACAAGGTCAGTCTTACCCACTTTAATTTGTTGTGACCAATTAAATTATTAATCTCTTTCTCTTTGAAAGTAGTTGTCTTTGAGAAATCATTTTGTGAGTTTCCATCATACAAGTCTCAGTTTATTAATATCATCTGTTTGTGCATGTATCTGTATAGAGCCATTTCTAAATCCTGAGCTTTTCTTCTTTACAAGATATATCATGGCAGCAAATGACTCACTGATCACATAATATATGAAATACACACATATATCAAAAATATTTAGATAATTACTAGAAAATAAAATATTGTAGAGCTATCAGGAAACTCACTATACCTAAATGAAATCTCACTCTCATATGTCAGTGCAACTGACTTTTTTAACAGCAATTATTTATCTGTCTCTCCTCTTCTGTAATTTCAAGTTTGATCATCACTGCCTATCATGTATTATTTCTGGAAACTGAAGGGTGAATTTAGTTTGCCAACAAAACAACAGCAAATAACAGAGCAGGTTTTTATTGTGGTAGTACTGTATAAAGGTTGTAAAGACTCAACAGTATGATTTCTTTGGAAAAAAGAGTGGTGGAAGAATGATTTACATATATCAATAGGGATCTTCCTACTTACTTCAATCACCTCTGGATGGTTCCCATTTGCACACCATGCTGAGGACTCTGGGACATTCTGAATGTCTCATTCCAAGGGAATATAAAGAAGAAATTAATTTATTCTCTTTTTCTCTCCGTAAGTGCTTCTACATCCCAAAAAGCAGGAAAAGCACACAGGAAAAAGTGGCTTTTCTACTTTTTTGCATTTGGAAGGCTTAAACTTAGACACACTGCAGTAATCTGATTCAGAATACTGTTAGTTTTAAAATGAGATATTAGATTGAAGAAACATATTGAAGTCTTGTTCAATAGGTTTCTCGTCTCACCATTTGCTTAGGTTTTAGTGATACTGGTCACACATAATCCTTGGTTTTGTATTCCAAGCCCACTCAATTGTTATCTGTTCATGCTCCCAAGAACCGTGTGGAGGGGCTTATCAGATGTGAATTGGATGTCATTTTCTGTGCCACTTGTGTAATTTGTAATAACAGAGGCATCTAATAACCTCCATTTCCTACTGACAGCTCCCTGAGCTGGGGACACGGGTTCCTGCTGCTGGGCAGGGGCTGGTTTGGTGACAGAACTGTGGAAGAGTTGCCTTGGATTTAAGGGTGTGCTGAATTACAGCCCGTTGTGCTGGTGGAGAGGAGCTAAGTCCTCAAATCTGTCTTCATTATGGATTTTGCCAATACATTAATTCAGTGAGAAAATCCCACTCTTTCCTTTTGCTCGCACAAAGGAAATACAAAAAAGATTAGAGAGAGTCTGGTTCTTACACTTCTGGGCTCTTTGTGATGAGGTAATTTTTACTCATATTTACTTGACATAACATTTTCAAGCCAGGTGAAAATCTCAAGCAGTAGACTGTAAATAAAACTTAATGGGGCCACTGGAAAACCTGCACCATAGGAGTCTTCTGACACTTTGAGCTTTTGTGGAGACATCTGAAAACCTGGTTATTTCCTCTGTAATTTTGTGTGGTTTGTTGCACTTCTGCTCTGACTCAGGCCAGACATGTCTCTGAAACTCGTTTTTGTTTGTTCATTGACACAGGTGAATAGTTTGCTGCATTCTGAGGGCTGGGCTTGGTTTTTAAGTCCACGTGCTGCCTGTCCTCTGCTCTGCCTCCTTGCTTCACTGTAGACCAGACCTTCAACACCTCTGCACCCACCTGACTGAACTCTCCTGTTTCCAGCATCCTCAGGGTTCAGCTGATGAGGAAGTCACAATTATGCCTGTACCATAATCACTTCACTTGCACTTAATTTTCTTTTTTTTACTACACAGTCCTACTTGGTTGTTCTAATAGCTGAGCTGTTTGCTTCCTATTTGTTTTTCCAGGAGAATGAATAGCTGATTATCAGCGTGCTCCTTATTTTTAACTGTACTATGTTTTAATCTATACTTGCTACAAATATGAATGCAACCTTTGGCTCCATAAAGCATGATATTTAATTTGTCACTCTCAGCTCCTGCTGAGACCATGCCCTGCATAGAAGCATTCTGCTGTTGCAGCTAGCAGGATCACAGCAGAGTTTCACCAGCACTAATAACACATATTCTACAATTTGTTAATTGATGTGAAGTAGACTTGGCAGCAACCACTGAAACAACTGATTTGTCATTGTATAATAATAAAGTTTCTGAGTATTAAGCAGGAGTTAATCCAAAAATACATGTTAATCTTGGAGTTTAATCAAAAGATACATGTTAATGTATGCTGGAATGCAGCTTTGGCTTTCCTTTCAGCTCAATGTTCTTAAATCATCTCAAGGTTAGGTGTCTACATCTGGATTTTCTCATGATACCGTGTGAGATGTACCTACCTCCTGTTGGGCATTCATTTCACCTTAGATAGTTATTTCAGAAGGTGCTTTTCTCTCTCCACAGATACCAATACCATGACTAGGAAGAGACATTTAACTTCTATCTAGCTACAGTTAGATGGCAGGATTCATAGCCACTCTTTCCAATGTTAATTTAGATTTATTTATGCATTTTATACTTACCTATGTATGTATGTATACAGAACTTTAAAATGTGGAGTCCTTGTCATCTTGCCCATGGGGCAGTCGGGTTATTCAGGTGCTGTTCAAAGAGGCTGCTGCTGTTTGAAGGATTCTTGCTGGAGGCACTGCTGCTCAGCTGCAGAGGTTGGCAACTCAGCACAAAAGTTTGGTCACAGAAAAAAGCTCCATGTTTGGTACACAAAAAAGCAAACAAAAAGAAATAATCAATATTTCACAAGTTTTCAAAAGGAATACATTTGCTGGTGGATTTGAATTGATATTGCTCCGTTCAGTTTTTCCTGGGAGTTTTAGCATTGCTCATGGCTATTTTCTGTGCTCAGTCCAGGATATATGTTCATTACCATTGAAATGCTCTTGAAATGTTTGAAGAAAGGGAATATTTACTCAGGCAGAATGGAAAAAAAGGGTTAGTGCTTTTCCAGCTTCCTATACCTATTTTATGTGGGAGTGATCATTCAGTTATTAATTCATAACTTGGTTCTTTAATAATGGATAAATATTAGAAATCAAATAGCTTTGTGTCGTGTAGACTTTTTCCCTACAGTTTCATTGTTCTTTAGTTGTTGTTACCTTTGTTTCATTTTATCCTAATAAAAGTTGCTCTCATAAAATACATTTTTAAAAGGATTTGGCAACAAAACAAATACTAGACCCACGCTGTTTAAATCTATGGTGAAGACTTGTATTGCTTGTTGGACTAAGTGTCACAGAGCAGGCAGTTCCAGTTTGCACAGTCCCCATATACATATAATCTTTCATTACTCACAAGTTGCAAAAAACCTTTTTTTTTCTAGCTTAAAGTTGTAGAAAGATAGCAAACCACGAAGATACAAGGAAGTATTTTTTCCCTTTCAAGTGACTTTCAAAATTGAATTAGTAGCCATAATCTGCTCTGCAGGATTATTTCTCACAAAAACCTCTCTAATGTAGCCTTCTAGGCAATATTATTTAAATATTATTAAATAATGCAATTAATATTATTACTATTGCTAACTATTACTAATTACTTTAGCATGACATTAAGTTTTGCTGAAATACTACCCTGAATGTCCTTGTGCCATCGTTCCAGGTACTTGAAGGTGTTAGTATTTACTGGAACATTTCTTTCCCTTGATAAATGATTTCTCCTTTTAACCCTAGTAGAGGTGTCATGGAAATCTTGTACCAATGAGTGCTGGGTTGGTCCCCACTGGCTGCTAAGCACCCATCAGCTGCTCAGAGTCTCGTCCCCAGCTCGGTGGGGGAGACAATCAGAAGAGCAAAAGTGAGGAGAAGCTCATGGTTTGAGATAGATACAGCAATGTAAAGACAATCACTGGCCACCTCCCCCAAGCAGACTGGTGCCCAGCCAGTCTCTGAGCAGTGGCTCCTTTGAAAGGCTTCTCCCCAGTTCTAGTGCTGAGCATCATGTTCTACAGCAGGGACTATCCCTTTGGTCACCTTGGGTCAGCTGTCCTTGCTGTGCCCACCCCGACCTACTCACTGTGAGCACCACAGAAGGTCTCCAGCTGGGCAAGTGCTGCTCAGCAGTAACCAAAATACTGGGATCTTTGCAGTGTTTTAATCAGAAATCCAAACTACAGCAGCACAGGGACAGCTAGGGAGAGGATGAGCTCCATCTCACCAGACCCAGGACACAATGCCATAACTCACTCCCACTGGGACAGTGTTTGTTTTGAAGTCTTTGCTGGTGTGTGTGGAATACAAAATTTCATGAGTGCAGTTTGTATATTAGGAAAAAAAAAAAGAAACAAATGAGGAAATAAAAGAAGGTTGAATGTGCAAAGTAAGTTTGTTTTGACGTGTAATATTGAAGTTCTTGGTTGTTACTCTGAATGAGAATGGTAATTTGATCCTTTACTGAGGAAATTATAATTTTTAGGCTTTGCAGCAAATATCTCACATATTGTACAAAACCCATGATGTTGGGGTTTTGAGCGTTTGTTGTGTCTCCTTGAAATTACACATTTGAAATGAGTTATTGTCTTGTTTTGATGGAAGCAGAACATTTGGTTTCCTTGTTCTGGAGGCATTCTTTGAATGCTCTGCCAGTTTTGCATAGTTACATTGAAATATTGTTCATATATTTAATGTTTGTTTCTGACATTTCAAAACCCACTGTGAATGTTCTCATTGTGAGAGGTTTTGCATGCTTATTTCAGCATTTGCACCAACACCAAATTAAAAGATGTAGGAAATTTTACAGATCATCTTGTTCCTTCTTGAGGAAGCATTGCCTTCTAGAATGTCTCTGCTTCCTGGAGACATCTGGGGGGTAATTTACAGATAAAACTTCAAACTGATTAATATTTAGACAGAGAAGATGGTTTATAACTTCTTTTTTTCAGGAAGAAACAGTTTGTTTAGTACTTCTTGATATAATACTGTGGCATAGAGGCCAAGGCTGACTTTTGTGTGCATGAGGCTGAGTGTAACTTCATCCCTTCACTTCAGTTTCTTGGCTCTAAGTGATCTGCAGGACAGATTGTAAAACTTCACCAACAGTAATTTCCATCACAAGAACCTGAAGCCTGAGTAAATCACAGCTAAAAAATTAACCTGAAAGATGCATTTTAAATAACCACTTAGTCTTTTAAGGACTGAGAGCTTTCAGTTGTGTGTCTGTACTGAACTCATAATGATGATGATGATGATAATTTTGTGCTCTTCTCCCTTTTAACTTCTGCTTGCCTCTGGTTCTTTCCTTTTCCACATCTCATTTGCTGTAGGCATAAGAACTCTAGCGAGAGGCAACTGAATAATCTTCAAACTTGTACTCATACACCTGCTGATTCTTCTTCCTCTTTCATCTTAGTAACTTCTGTAGGTTTTTATTAAACCTCTTCAACTTCATGAAGCATTTATCTTGGCAAGGCAGCAATGGGACAAAAATGGGGTATGTTACAGCTTTTTGCAAAGCATGTTTTAATCATCTTAGTCTGCAATTGGTAGAAAGATGAATTTTAACTTCCCATTTGAGAAAAGAATCAGGAATTGTTTAGGAGTTATGTTTTATTGATTATTCTCAGCCTTTATCTGTTTTATATGTTGCTGTATCTGGGTTTAACTGTTCTATTTATTAGAAATACAAATAAGAAAAATATTTTAAACCTAAATAGGCCAGCACTTGAAAACTGGCAGCAACAGACATATCAGCAGCACTGCTTTCTTGGGATACCTCTTCTCCTGCATGGAAATTTGTGACTAAATTTACTAACAAATCTGAGAGAAACAAATAAAATGATATCCCATATCTTGTGCTTGCATAAATACATTTCTCCAAAAGACATTCTTTCATACCTGGTGGGAGTCCTGGGCCTGGAGTCATCTGTGTAAAGTGGTAGTTTTGGAAGGTATTTTAGTAAGTTGAACCAAATTCAGGGATGACTGGAGGGGTAAATTGGTGGAATCTGATCAGAAAATATAGAGAGATATGTATCAATGCATGTAAATAAAAGTCATCTCCCCCATGCTGGTGTGCAACAGTACAATTGCACAATTTACATGATGAAGACACAATTGAGGCTGCTCCTGAGACGTGCTATTTGAGATGCTGTAATACAAGTACAGAAATGGAAAAATGCTGGAAGAAGTTTGAATAGCAATAAAACTCCTTGTTGTGTGCCATAAAGGAAAAAAGTACCATTAGAAGAGCAGTAATTATTTTTTTAAATTTTGTATCATCATGAAGACACTGAAAGAGAAGTCTTATTAGACAGGAGATGGTGCAGTGTCTTGTAGATCTGTTGGGATTTTTTTCGATAATCATCTACTTATCTGCCAGCAAAAAAACCCTCTAGATTTTGTGAATGCTCTGATTGCTAATCAACATTGTAACATACTCTAGGAGCTGCTTACAAGACTGGACCTTTGGTCTGTTGGCCATTTTGTGGTAAAGGGCTGAGAGAGAACAAAAGCATTATGAGTGGAACTAACTTTATATCCCTTCAGTCTTCTGTCCCAAGACTTGATTTTTTTTTGTTTCATTGTTTAGTATCACAGATCCTTGCTCTAATTTACCTCTGCTATAAAAAAAATCAGTTCTGTTACTATACATTAATTTATCCCAAGCCTTAAATGGATCCAAGCTTATTTTCTTAATACAACTGTTCTTCAGCAATGTCTTGATTAAAAAGTAAATGAGAGTGAAAATAAGCAAAGTTATGCATGCATTGACAGTCTTAATTCATGGCAAAAATGTACCATGATTTATTGAACAATAACTGCTACAAACTGCAATAAACAAATGCACCTTCCCACATCATCCTCTGTTATGATAATTTAGTTGAGGTGCTCTCATGTAATGATTTTAATACTACTCTTTTTAATACAGTCTAGGATTATCGTGTTGTTTCATCAGTGCTGGTGGCTTATCCAGAACAATCAGGAGTTGTTTTTTATGTGTGTTACAGGAATCCACACTAGCTATTGAATGTTCCCTGAGTTCAAAGGAGAAGCTACTCAGCTTTGTGACTGCATCTCCTTAAGGCATCACTTTACCAGCCTTCCCATCCAACATCTTCAGCATGACAAACTCTCGAGGAGAATCTGGCATCTTTCTGTTCTTGTAAACAAAGTGGGTGTTAAGTGCTATAAATAATCCCCTGGGGTTTTTATGAATTCTTTACTCTGGGATTTTTGGAAGCTCAAGTGTAAATCATTGTAATTGTTGATTTTAGGGGTGATTTAGCAACTTAAACGGGTTGAGAACATTATGTCCTAAGTCCTCACTTAAATGATAGGCTTGTACTTAATGTTCAAGCATTTCAGTGTTCTAGTGCTGAGAGTTGTGGTGTCAGTCATTCACTACACCTTTTAGAAGTTCCAGGACTATTCCTATAGCAAATGGGAGGAGGAGTGAGCCCCTGCTAGATCAATGAAATCCACATTGACTCACTTTTGCTTTTTGCAGTGATGGAGCTCCCTCATTTTAGTTCTATGTCAATTTTATTTGGAGATTCTGTAAATATTCCCTACTGAAATGTAAAAATCCATTTTCATCCTGAAAAGGCTTAGGGTGTCTTTTTAGTGGAAACATTTCTGTTGGCTAATGCTAACACTGAGTCAGCTAACGAGTGCTCACAGAAGATGGAACTACCCATTCTATACAGAAGGGAACTACTAATATTAGGATTAAGAGAACGTGATGCAAGCAAATACATATAAGAAAGGCTGCTCTTTTGTAATTCCAACAAAGCAATCTCTTGGTGAAGAGAGGATGAAGATTTAGAGCTGAAAAGTTCAATCTTACCTCACTTCAAGCACTTATAAATACACCATTTGCTGCAGAGACTGGAACTGTGGAGAGTAGGTGATATTTTGTACTCTCTTCTCCTCACATTACTGCACCTTGCTCAGCAGCTCATTTATTATGTTAGTTCTTAATAAATAATTGACGGAGAACTGATGATACAAAATTTACTGAATATGTAAAGTGGTTTATTATAACTTTAATATGCTACAGGTGTGTTTTATTGGTCAATTAATACATCCCTCAAGGTGTGGTGTGAGGGCTGAGGCTGCTGGTTGTGTGCTGTGTGGGGTTGGATTAGGAGGCTGGTAAAACACATCCTGGAGGGGCTTAATGCTGTTGTGCAGGGAGGAAAGATGCCCTATATAGAAGCTGCACTGTGGTTTTTGGTATGCAAGCTAACTTTAAATGAGGAAGCATGAGTTCTGGAAGGAGGCTAACAATAGCAGCGTGGATCTTTTATGTAAGTTAATTTATTCTGCTCTTTGGGAGAGACTATCTTAGGGCGAAGGTGGTTTCCATTAATTTCCCAGCTTTCCTGGAAAAGTTGTAAAAGTTAGTTTATCTCCCTCATACTTTATTTACAAGGCCATGTACAACACCAGCCTAATTGTTGTCTCGGAGTGCTACTCTTAATCAAGTGATGGTGTGAATATAGCCCAGAAAACTCAAATTGTGTTTAAGCTTCCCTTAAAATTCTTCATCTAGGAATAGTTTTCATCGTAGATAAGTGATTTGGGGCTGGGGTAAGTTGTTTTGAGGGTTTTTTTCAGAGTTTTTGGTCTTTATTTTTGTACTTATGTGCTATGTCTTGCTTATTCTATACTTTTGGAAAGGCTGACTTCCACTGTATCCCTTGACTATCATTAGTCTCTTCCTTCCTTCTCTCTGGTGTTATTTTCATTCCATGCACAACATTTGAGTAGCTTTAGGCTCACTTTTTGAGTAGAGTGGTTGCAAGGGAAAATGGAGAGCTGCAGCATACAATGTCTGTGTATTCCTGGTGAAACTCTCTTAACTGCATGCAAAGGGCAGAGAGCTCCAAGAGCAAAAGGATGTCTGCAATAGATCAGACCAAGAGTCCAGCTGGCCCTGGAGAAATCAGCAAAGACAACAGGCAACAGCAAATGCTGGAAGAAAAAGTGTAAAAGCAGAGCAAGCATATTGAGATTTCTGTAGGTATGCCTCTTCCTATTTTCAGCTGCACCAGAAGAACTACTTAACTGGAATGTTATATTCAGGCCATTTTGCTTAATAGCTCTTGAGGGAGTTCTCTTCCATTTGTCTAAGAGGTTTTTAATCATTTTCCATATTAACACCCAACCTGTCCTTTTGGAATGTATTCCATCATTTTAACTCTGAATTGAGTGGGGAAAAGTTTGATTTACATCTGTGCTCTTTATTTCCAAACTGCTGCCACACACTCTCATTGCACACCTTATGGGTCTTGAGCTACAAGGTGTGCTGAATTATCAATCTATATTCAATCAACCTGTGCTCCCTCCACTCTCTTCTTACCCATGTTGAATAAGCCTCAGCTGTTTTCTGCTTTAAGCAAAATTTATCAGCTTATTCTTCATTCATTTCAAGTAGCTTATGGTTATATTAAATATCAGAGGCTCCAGCATGAACTCCTATGGAATGCTAGTGAGTTGTTCCCTCAGTTTTTAACCTCAATTTATTCCTAGCTTGTTTGTCCTGTCTTCTGCCAGTTTATTAGCATACAAGTGAAACTTCTCTGTCTTTATCCTCTAGTAGAAAGTAGTTTTGGGAATCCAGATGTTATCATATGCATGAACTTTATTGAAGGTGTAACTATCTTCTTTGAAGAAAGCTTTTAGGTTTTAAAAGCATGATTTCTGTCTGCAAAAATTAGTCTTTTTGCCTGCTGTGTTCAGCCACATTGGTAGTTGTTTTCAGGCATTGGCCAGTATGGAGTCATCTTTACTCATTAGTATTTCTGCATATTCTGACTACAAACTTTCAGGTAAATCTCTTCACCCAGCTCCCATTCGAGCAAGCTGATCATTAAAATAGAAGCACTGCCTGTGCACTTCAGCCTTCCTGCTCCAAGCTGCTGCTCTCTGTGCTGCCAAGGCAAATGGACTGCTTAGACACATTCTTTTACTTCAGCAAGTGATAACCTGATTAAATGCTGTAAAAAGTCTTTAAGATCATTAGTGGTAACAAGACTAACAGAAAAGCAATAGCATGGAGAATAAAAATAACCTCCTGCCCTACCCCCCAACTGCTCTGTGAAGAGGCAGGTTGAAAATGAAGATTTAGAACCAAGAAAGTGGACCAGTATCAAAAGCAGGATGACTTGCAGAATTTCAAACCAGTAGCATAAGCCAACAGGCAAAATAATAACTGTTAATAGAAGCTGATTTTGCCTTTGTGAGGGAGGCCCAGGACAGAAATGTTATTGCTGTGACTGAAGGGCTCACTTGATGTATAGGACTGGACTCTCCTCGTGGTGATTTTTCTGGTTTGTTTATTCTTCCTTTGCCCTGGGCTTACTGAAATCAATGGAATTATCTAGCAAAAAGAGGTTCTGAGTAGAAACCGAGGGACCTGGTCCTGGAGTTTGGATGGGGATACTACCTAGCAGTTCCAGTGCATGTAAGGCCAAGGTCCTTCTTAACATTAAGGTAGTTGGGGAGAAAACAAGTGCCTCAAGGTTGGAGTGAATGTGGTTGGTTGTGAGCTGCAAGCTTGTACTCACCTGCTGAGCACTGAGCTCTTGCTGCCACAGGGACAGCAGCTGCTGTCTCAGTTCTGACTCCAGGCATGAAGACAGTTTCTCTTAGTTATTCATTCATGCATTGATTTAGTTTTGTCCGTTGTTTGGTCTTTTCTGGGAGACAGTTTTGTTGGCACCACTTCTGGTAATGATCCAAGTTGTGTATATGTGCCCACCAGTGGAGGGACCTCTCAGAACTGTGCAATTTGCCCTCATTGTCAAAGGTTTTATTACTGTGTGGCTGAAATTAGCAGGCTGCCTAGGATGCAGAAGTGTATTATGAGTCATCTCAATACTCAATTCAAGATCAAAGCTCTACTCAAATAAAAAAGTTGTGTTCAGATGATTATTTGATGGGGGGGTGAAGATGCCTGTGTGCCAAAACAAGGTGCTATATGAGGAAGTATTTCTAGCAGAAAAAGAACTTCCTGCTGGGTGTTCATACAAATCATGTTGTGACTGACTAACTTTTAAATGGAAAACATTGTTGATAATTTATTGGGCAGGCAAGAATCTTTTCTAGCCAAAGACTGTCTGAGAGATGAAAGGACATGATGGGAAGGTGGCTTAGCAGAGAATGTGAAATCTAGACAAGCTACACCAGGACTGCCCTTGACTACAGATGAGCCAAACTTGTTTATAGCAGACACCTCTGAGCAAAAAGTTTTTTGAGGAAGGCTGGTATTTTGCCTGTCAGATCTGCTTCAGGTCTAGTGATTATCAACATCTTAGCTGCTTCAATTCCCTGATGAACTGCCTTGAAAACATGAGCTTTATAAATCACCTCACGACACTGTAGTACAAAGCCCCGATGATCAGCAATGCAGTGACCACAGTTATGGGAAGAAAAGACATCATTTCTGGGAATAATGTGAGAACGTATCAACTCCACACATCTTGATTGCAGACTCTGCAGGTAGCCAAGGTTTCTGTGGCTCACTCCTTGACCTTCACCTTCGCTTTCACAGGCTGCAAACTTCTCAGACACATCCATGGTGTGAACTGCATCTTAATAGCGAGGCTGCCTGATGGAGGGGTTTCCTTCCATGCTTAATTGGGCAGCACCCGTAGCTCTCTCATCCAGCATCAGGAAGATTTGCTGCATCCTCTTTGCAGTTGCATCATATCTCTGACAATTCACAGCAATGAACAGTGACTTTAGGGTGCATATTTACTTTAGTATATTCTGTAAATATTCTGCCACTTCAGAAAAATGTTAGGTTGTGCCACTTTTCCTTTGCTTTCTATTTTATCTATGTACTCTTGTAAACCTGCAGTAATTTTTGCTACCTATTAAGGAATAAGAAATAGTAAGTTCAGTGCAGGTTGTTCTCATTGTGTGCTTTCCTAAGGAGAGGTCATGGGCTAGGTGGCAGATTGGATACCTTCATTAGACACACGCCTCCACCAGGATAGGAAGGACCAAGTAACAGATTCCAAATTGGTCTGTTCCCCATCTCCTCCTCTCCAGCACTCTCCCCACATCAGTTATTGGGTATATTGCTACTGTTGACTGGTTTGTTCTCTGCACTCTCTTTATATTTGTATATTCTTGCTACTTTTTAATATTCTGTTAGTTCCTATAGTTAGTTAATTGAATGCACAGTTAATCCCTAGGTTTTTTGTCTTCCCATGGATGTGCTGTTCCGTGTGTGTTTTGACCAGTTGTGATTCTACAGCTGTAAATTCTGGTCACTTGAGAACTGAGATGTTGCTGTAAAACTGTCAAAGCCAATCTCAGAACCTGGTAAGGAGGAAAAAAAACCCACAGAATTTGGGGAAGAGAAAGGTGAACCAGACCTTCTAAGTCATGTTTGTGGTGAAGAAAAATGAGGCTGCTTTGTTTTGGTATTTTGACTCTGGTAACTTGAAAAGCCCTATCTAAATTTACAGGGAAAATTGCATTCTTGTGCCATGTGTTCCTGAACATGAGCATGTATGATGTATGCCAGATTTCAACATACTGCTGAGAATGCCTGTTGTCAAGACACTGGATATCAAGGGATATTACGTGCATTACAGTAGCTGTCACTTCAGGAAACCTAAGGAGTAACAAAAGGCAATGCAGTGAAAAAGCTGGATGAGTTCATCTGTGTCATCTCAATTTAAATTTTTAATTTTTTATATCTATTAACGGTTGTCATTATTTTTAAGTGACACTGTTGCTGCTGGATCAATTTTACTTTGAAAGCCATGATCAAATTGTGTGGATCAATATCAGAAGATTTGTCAAATCTAGACTATTGGCAGGAAACTCTATTTAGAAGTAACCTATCATCTTGTAAGCTCTCATCTTACAGGTGGTTTGTCACATTTACTTGCTGTGATTTTCTGGGTAAGAGATATTGGGAAACAAATGGAGGCCATCAATCTGCAATTACTGTAAAAGTTCTTTGGCATCTGCATTGAGCTTTAAATTATCTCCTCTTCAACTGGATCCCATTTCATTTTCATAGACCAAGACTTTAACATTCTTAGGGTGGGGGAGAATATCTTGTTTTATCAGTTCCAGCTGTTCTGTTGTTTGTCCCTACAGCTTTTCTTTAAGGCTCAATGGTGTTTTCTTAGTGAAAATTGTTTCTGCAGAATTCTTTTAGTAAGAATATATGGATAAATTGTTTCTGCAGAATTCTTTTAGTCAGAATATATGGTGCACCCATTCCTCAGTAGAAATGTGTTATGTGAAGATGTACATACACACACTACAGTGGGTTTTTACAAATCATTCTGATACATGTGAGTCCACCTGCAAGGGTCTGTCTTGGGTCAGCTGGATCTGATGTAAAGGCTGATGAGTTATTGTCCTCTTGAGTTACTCTGCTGTTACTTTATTGTTAGAGAAAAGCCCTAATTACATTAAGCACAATCATCTCTAAATGAACCAGGTAAAGAAAAATAGGAACCTGCAAAAGGGAGGGAGACAGGCAAAGGGTGGTTGGAGGGTTTGAGAGCTCTTGAGACTGGTGGAGCTATTGAGCAAGTTGAGTTACACTCTCTGTTCATCCTGAAACTCATGGAATAGAGCAAAATTCAGGAAAATGTTTTAGTCACCAAGTCTTGAGAAGCCTTAATTATGTATCTGGAAGCTGTATATTAATTTTTTCCAACAGCTTTATTCTGTTCTAAATGGATTGTTTACAACAGAGCTAAATATCATCTCAGCACTAAAGTATAAATAAAAATGCAATTTTTTAAGGCTGAAAAGAAAGGCAGAGCTCAGGATATCTGTAAAGAAAGAAGCTATAAACCATTAGAAGTGAATGGTAGAGGCCATAACAACACAATGAAGTGACTGTAGTTATTTTGTGCTGCAGAATAAGGCTGGGGGTACGTTAGTCATTGTGGTTGTGCACAGCTGCTGAGAGAATAGGGCTGAGTAACCAGCTTCAGGCTTTCATGTGTTCCACTGAACATATTAAACACAGATTTATTTTCAAAACAAACTATAACGTCTCACCTCTTTCAGAGTTTTTTTTCTTATTACAGAAATCTGTAACTTTCCTAATAGGTCAGCTTACAGTTTTTTGGGTGTTTTATTCATACACAATGAGCAGTTAATCAGGTCTTTTGGCTTAATGCTTCTAACCTCTTTTATGGCTCGTCCTACCTCAAAGGTACAGTTCCATATGTTCACTAGACATCAGGTTAATGGACTTTGGCAATCTGCAAATTACATCTCTAAATCTACTTTAAAATTAACTAAAATACATGATATCTACTTCCTTTTAAAAAAGATCTGTTAAAATCCAAGTAACATACTAAAATGGCAGCAGTGTATTTCAAATGTTTGGTGTTTGTGGTATTTTCTATGTGGTTTTCTATTTGGATAAGCTACAGGCAACTCATTCATAGCAAAAAGAGATCATTAGATGTCAGAACAGTGATTTCTTAAATTCCCATGGAACTTATTCCCATGATGAAAACTAAAGACAAAATTAAACAAGCTCCTTGAACTAATCCTAAGTAATAGAATCTTCAGAACTTGATGTTTCTTTGTTCTTTTTTCTTTTTTTAACCAGAAATATCTTTTTCACTTTGGTAGTTTTTATATCTTAGTAATAATAAGGTGTATTAATGTTTTGTTACAGTTCACAATTGAAATTGCTTCACAGGCTATTCCCAAAGTGAAATGAGCAGACCCACCACACAATCACATCATCTAAGAGATTGCTCTTCATGTTTTTCTAGCCAGTGTTTCCAGTTTGGCCAGTAAAACCATGTTTGTACCTAACCTGAGGAACACTGCCAGCTCTGAGGGAAGTTTCTGAGCTCAAATTCTGTTTCACAGAATGGTAGAGGTTAGAAGGGACCTCTGGAGATCATCTCATCCAACCCCCCTGCTCAAGCAGGTTCACCCAGAGGAGGTTGTCCAAGGACATAGCCAGGGGGGTTTTGAAAGTCTCCAGAGAAGGGGACTCCACAACCTCTCTGGGCAGCCTGTTCCCTCCACAGCACATGGAAATGGGATACCCAGCAGTGTGCTCCCAGCCCAGGTACCTTTGCCTTGGGCCTCTGCCGTTTGCTGGTTGGAGGTTTCTGATACATGGTCAGAAATGAGTGGTACAGGATTCTTTGCCATTTGTGAGGGGCATGGTATAGGACAAAAAGAGCCATTGGCTGCAAACGGAGTCATAGTAAATGATTTAAGATATGAGGAAACATCTGTAAAGATATTTGTAGCTTGATCAAAACCACTTGTGGTTTTTGGAGCAGCCCTTTGGATCTCAGAAGCGTGGTGCTCCAGACCAGAGGGCACCTTGAGGAGCAGGGCCCTGCCATCAACCAGAGCCCTTCCCCTTGCCCACAGACCCTCATCAGGTATTATCAGAGTACATCATCCATAGCCACATTTTCCTGTTTCAGATGTTGTGTACCTCTGCTGGCACCTGCTGTGATCACAGAAAATGGGATTACATGTAATCCCAACTCCTGTGGTACAGACAATGAGGTTACACAGCTCCTGGAGCTGTGCTTACTTGCACTACCACGAAATATGAAAGAGCCCAGGGGCTAATCTGTCATCAAACCCTGGGAAAACGAGGGAGAGATGAAAAAGAAAATAACAAAAAGATTTGTGCTGCTGTCTTAGTGATAAGCATTAGTAGAATAACAGCTAAATTCTTCCCCTAATAAAATAGAGGATAGAAGAGCTTGCTCTGTGATTTTTATTTTTTTTTTTTCCCCTGCTAACAGCAACTGCAGTGTTCCCATTGAAGGAACAACCCAGAGCAGTTTCAGAGGAAAATTTCAACTGCCCTTCTTCTCCTGAGGAAATTTGTTGTTTCCTAGTTGTTTACTCCTGGTGTTTGATTTGGAGTTCAGGAAAATATCTATCAACTTGTATAGCAGATAATCAGCCAACTTAGCTTAATTATATGAATCACTCACTAATCATCGTGTAGCACAGTAAAAGAACACATAGACTCATCAAACTAAAGAAATTTAGGAATCCAATAGGTAGATTGGAAGGAACTTGCTGCTTAAGGCTGCAGTAAAGATGGGGCTGATGAAGAGTCTGTCCCTCTGAGATGTGGAGTTCTCTTACAATGTGTTTAATGGGAGCTGAATATCCAGAATTGGGCACTGAATGATTTATTCACTGGGTTGTTTTCTAATGAGACAGAAGAAAAGATCACAGATGAGAAAAGTAAAATATTCAATAGTTTTGTGATTGCTCTCCAGAAGATAATCCTTACAGTTAATAAAACATGGTGATTGCTCCCAATTTAGGGTAGGGATTTTTCTTCTAAGCTCTTTCAGCCATTTAGTATGAAAAAGCAAAAATTAAACATTAAATAACATTTTTTTATAAAAAAAAGGTAAGATTAAAATTCAAGTTCATTAGGTTTTCTTACAGATCAGGGAGGCTGTGAAGCTTCTTTTACTAGTTAATTTCTTATCTCTACTCCACTAAACTCAGATGTTGAGAAGAAAAAAAATTCTCTTGGGAGAAAAATCTTTAAGTAATCTTAATTTTTATTTTTCTTCTCCAATGATGTCTTGATTTACATTTTGAGAGATATGTATGTGTATATATATATTTTACTGGGACTATCCACAGAGGGGAGTTGATAAGTATCCTGCTGGACTCCTTTGTAAAGTTCTCAAAAAAAGGTAGTTAGTACTTTTGAAGTGCTCCCTAATCCAAACATCCTACTGTGGCCTCACTGCCAACATCATCACCCCTGCTGACAGGACCTCTCTTCTGTTTTGTTGGGTCTTTTTTCTTCCAAAAGGTATTAATTTTAAAGACCTTCCTGGTGGAAAACCTGGCATTAGAGAAAACAGACAGAACAACTATAGAAGGCTTTGTGATAATCAGATTAGTATGCACAGTGCTGTAGTTCTTCCCTGTGCATTTATTGAAAGATGGGTATAGATATTGACATTTTTATCAGACATTACATTTCAACCTTCATCCAAGTCTTTTTTCATAAGCCCAGTGTAATACTAACAAGGGCATGTTGTATTATGTAAGCAAACCAGGCTGCTTCTCATTCTTGCAATAGGCAGTGATTTTATCACAACCCAACTTGGCAAAATGATCAAAATTAAATTGGCTTTTTCTAAAAGGTTCTTTTTTCCCTAAACTCTATGTGCAGTTTGCAGCTGTTGGTGAAGTGCATACACAGATGAAGAACTGAGGAGCAGCAGCTGCACTAGTGCTCCAGATCGTCGACTGAAGATGTAATTCCAGGTAGATTCTCTTTGCTAGTAGTGAAGGCAGCAGCACCTGAGGAACTCGTGCAAAACCTTAGAGCAGTGCTTTCTCAGGCAGGTACACCAGCAAACCCAAATCAACTGTGTGTGTTGCATAGCAAATTCTATGACAATAAGTCAGATCCATCATAAACATTGTCTGCCTAGCTGCTGAGAAAGTTAAGCTGCACCAAAGAAGTGCAATATTAAACATGTGAGAGCTGAAGTATGAGACATTCAGCAAATGTTGGGCCAAAATACCTGACCAGCACGTTTACATTTCATTCTTCAGCCTGCTCTGGCATTCTGAATGGTGAGTAAGATGAAGAACAAACTTGTCAGTATTTTTGTGGGGATTTACAACCTTGCTCAGAATCCCCTCCACTTCTGGAAATGCCACCCTGGTATTTGCAGTGTGCACAGCTAATCAGCCATCTGCATTCTGGCATTGGAGCTGCTTCCCAGCAAAGGTGGGTGATTGCTGGGGGAGAAAAAAGAGGAGGAAAACATCTTTTATGCCAATCTTGTAGCTGCAAGTGTGATAGCTTGTTCAGTCTTGCACAGTTCAGGCAGGTCATGCTCACTAATCTGAGCTGGAAACTCTGACAAACCAGAAACCAATCCACTAGGATGCATTTCCTGAAGGCTTCTAATGTCTGATTCACTTCTGGGTCCTTCCCTTCAGAAAAGCATTTAATAAATACTTCACCAGGACAAGGTGATTATGTTTGGTGTTAGACATGCTTGTGACCGTTGCAGAGATGCTGGGCTCACCCAGAATTTGGTGATACATGGGGTGCAACTAGGGGTGAAATCTTTCAGTCTACTAGCTTTGATTTAAACAGCTTCTTTATAGCCAAAGATCTGACAGATTACAAAGGAAATTTAGCAAACCTGGAGGTGCATGAAGAAGGGAGTGCTTGGGTTGCACATCCATCTTTTCCATTGCTGCTCTTCCCCCAGATCTCCATTTCTGCTTTCTGCAAGGTACATTGAAATAAAGGGCTCAAGACTGAGATGATAATGATCTGGCTGACCATCAGCACATCCAGCATCTGACAGGTCAGATCAGTTATTCCTGTACTGCCTCTCTTTCCAGCTTCTCCTGGCAACTGTCACCAGCATAGCTGCTTTACACAATGTGCACATCAGGAATAAATTCTGCCCTTAGATAATATTTATATCTCCATGCTCAGACAATTGTGCATCAAAATGTTTAAACTAGTTGCCAAAAGAGGAAAATTAAGTATGTGTGACTGATGAGGCAGCTGAACAGGTAAAAGAAATAAATGGGAAGCTTTGAGGATATTATGTAATGTGGGCTTGCCTCAAAGCCAGTTTCTATAAATGATGGAATAGCATCTAGTAATGGCAGCACTGTATCAACTTACTGTCAATTTCTGTGGAATTATTAACATCACAACAAAATTTTCAACTCTTGTGTGTCATTAAGGAAGCCTCACAATTTCAGTGGAGCAAAGAAGATGGATTTTTCTGGAAGACAAATCAGCTGGTACATTGTCTCGTGTGGATAAGACTAGATTCTTTAGCTTGTGTTAGCAAGCAACAACAAAAGATGGTGTGGGTATAGATGGCTGAAAGAAAGATGTAGATTCCCAGGAAAAGGAGGACTAGGAAGAAAGGAGGACTGGCAGATGATTGATGTCATGCTCTCCTAGGGAACAAATTATTCGTGCTTTCAGATTTTCTTTATCTGTCCTGATAATTTGTCCTTCTGATAATTTGTTGCATACTTGGTTTTGTTTTCCTAATATTTCTCTAAGAAGCTTCTGAGCCATGAGGGTGGAGTTTGTGAAGATAATGAAGTTCTGTGTCTGGCTGGTCAGCAGAGAGTTTAGGCTCTGCAAAGTATGGAGGAGACTTCTAAAAGAAATTTTGTGGCCTCAGAAAACATGACTTGTGCACAATGTGCCTTTGACAGAGCTGTGCCTGGTACCAATCTTCTCTTTAGATGTGCATTGTTTGGATGCAAACATCTCACTAAAGTAGGCATGAAGGTATTTAGGGTGATCATCAAATAGCATTCCATTTTAAAGGCTTTGGCAAGTGTTTGAAAAACAGGAATCTCTTAATAAAGGGATCCCCTTTGGATAAGGCTGCCAGAAGATCTTACAGATCAGCAGTTCCCCATCCTCTTTGCATAAGATACAGTCCCATTTGGGATTTTTCTTGTTTTCAGGGCTGCATATTGCATTTACATCATGAAAATGTCTGTTTGAATAACTCCTTGATACTATTTCATACACAAAATAATTTGAAAGCGTAGAGGTTTTAATTATTATCCTAGGGCCTATTTTAGGGTAAATTCTGATTATTCTGATCATCACATGATAGGAAATATTTCACTTCCTTCATCTCTGCTCCTTCACTTAGCTAGATTTGTAGTAGATGCATTTAGCTAATAGAAAAAGAAATTACAAGTGTATGAATAATAGGTTTTAAATGCTATTTAAAGTACTATATATAGCATGAGTTTCCTGGAAATCTTTCCATATACTGTTTGGTAGGAAATAGTTTCCAAGCAAGTTACAACGTTAATTTGATAGCTAAACCCTTCCCAATAGTCATGTACATGATTTGCTTATAAAGAAATCCCATTTTAGGCTAAGTGTTTATAATCAATTTGCTGCTACCAAGTTATCAGGGGAAGGAACCATACCACATGGTAATATGAACAAACCCAAACAATTAATGTTAGCAAATGCACTCTTAAAATTCAATTGTGAAATGCACAATTCAGGTGTGCTTTTTATCACATCTACTCAGTAAAACTCCAAAGAGAGGTTAATATGATAAAATATGGGACTACTTAAGCTGTTAATTTTCTAGCCAAGTTCAGATGAATATAAGGGACTGGGATGCTAAAAGCCATCCAGCATAAATGTTTAATGAACAAATAAAGCTGTCAGAGGCAAATGTGCATTGCACATTATGTATGTATTTGATTTGGGTAGATTGTGCAATTAGAAATCATTGTCTTAAAGGCTTAAAGGAAGTCTGTTTTCCACAACTTAGAGCTTTATTATTGTTTAATAGTCATCTCACAGCCTGATTCTGTAGGCAGCTGGGTTGTTGTGTGGCCAGGACACAATTCTAGAGCCAATGATCTTATTTTTCAGGCTTTCCAGGCTTGCAAATATTTTTATCGAGTAGACCAAACTTCAGAGGTAAACCCTTGACTGAAGTTATAAAAAAAACACAGTCAAAAGGACAAAAGTTTCCTTTTGCATCTAAATGGTGAATGTAGGTGCTGAAACTTCCCAGCCTGGAATATTTTAAAGGATTTAAGAAGCAGCAAATTCATGTGTAGAAGAAAATTTTGCTTCTACTTCAACTGCTTCCAACAAAATCCACAGAGCATCACTGCCACTAACAAAGACCTAGAAAATCCACATTCTCTATGTAATGAGAAACCTTGAAGTGATTTCTACAATCTGTTTTTATAACTCCCTGGAACCCCATGTTTTCATTTCTATTTGGATCTATTTCATACAAGTCATTATTGATTTTCCCAGTCAGCATGGATCTTCAGGAAAAAAAAAAAAGATCATGATAAAGTCTTGAACTATGGATTCTTCTCATCTTTTTTAGAGACCTGTAGAATGCTTTTGAAATGATGACTTGCCAGGTTTTTTCCAGGGAGATCTAATCCATAGGAAAAGCCTGATGTAGTGAGGAAAAAAAAACCATTTAAAAAATGCATGCAGAGTGAGAAAATCAGTAATAAGCTCTGGTGAAGGTGATTATATGTATATTCTTCTACACATTAGTGTAAGTCTTAAAAACCACAGTAATTTTGTCAATTCCTTCTCTATAAAAGGACATCATTTTTATTGCAGCCCTACTACAAATGTTTTAATCAGAAGAGTTAACTTTGAGTCCAAGGACTTCAGGTAACTAAAAACTTCTCAATAGAAAGTGAACATTTCCTTGGATAAAAAGATAATGTGACATTAAACTCTGAGATGTTGATGTTGAACAGTATAGAAATAAATGGCCCCAACCTGGCAAACAGCATGTTCTACAAGAAAATAAATTAGAGCAGCATAACTATAGTGACTGCTGAATTTGTACTAATCATTTGTAAATGAAATCCTCTTTTCATTAGCATTTCCAGGCTCACATGCATAATTTACAATAAAGGTTTGCAGGCACTAGCACAGTTTTCATAAATTAGTGGTAATTTTGTTGTTGCTGAAACCTAGGAAACTTTTTAATGTGGTAGGATTTTTACATATGAGGAAAACCATAACCTTGATTGCCTTAAAGTCAGATTAGTGTTTAAAATGTATGTTAGGGGCAGATTTCCATTCTGTGTTCCTTTTTGTAGCAGTCTGCATGCAGAGTAAGTATAAAATATGACCAGAGCTACATGGTAGATTTAGGCCCTATTCTCCCTAAAATGCTGGAATAATTTGCTAGGTGGACATAGAGTTTTATTTATTTATTTGGTGGCTGCTACAAAATCAATTGTAAGTCTTATGTGACAAGTGTCTAGGCAGCAAGCACCATATCTTGCTGTCACTCACCTTGACCATATCTTCTCTTTTTTTCCTCTCTCTCTCTTTCCCTTCTATCCCTCCACCCCATCCCATTCACCCCTCAGGAATGTTTCCTTCCCATTGGATTGGGGCATACTGACACAACGATTTGGGGAGACTTTAAAGCTTTTGCTTGCTGATAAATTGAAGAATATCATTTCCAAGGCAGATCTGACAATGTGTCCTCTCAGTGAAGCACCACAAATTAAATAAAAATCAATTTGTGAGTGAAGAAACCAGGCCCACAGCTATCTGGGGGCAGAAGAGAAATAGAGAGGCAAGGAAAAAACCTCCATTTATTCTCAGAATAGTTACATAGCTAATGTAAAAAGTTTGGAGTAGGTAAGCAGCTCCAGGGATTCAATACAGCTTTACCCAGTAGGAAAAGGAAATTAGACAAACCCCAGAGATTTTTTAAAAGTTCAGAAATATTGGAATTAATGCTTTTTAAGATTATCAGCTGTTGAGAATGCTGATCACTTCCTATTATTCCTGTAGCAATTTTAAAGGGAGAAGTTCTTTATGGGAATCTGGCCAACTTTATGCTGAAGAAGTGGCATTGTGGTTCTGGTCCAGAAGTGCTGGATTATGCTTCTAGAAACAGATTGAAAACCATAACTCTGAATATTCATTTGAGCACTTTTTGCAGATTAACAGTGTACTTTGTTTCATTTTTCCTGGTCCCTTTGCACTTGCTTTTGCTCATACAAATATCCTTGAAATAATGGGGTTCTTGAAGGTTCTTGAAGCTGGGGTACTGCACTCTCAACATGGCCAACCTTGGGCAAGGTGGATGGGTTCTTTAGCTCTTCTCTACTCCAGTCTCTTTCCACTCTCAGTATTTATGCAAGGGAGGAGAACGAGAAATCTTCCTCTGTGTTCCCATCTTCCAGCAAAACCCACAGCAGACCAAAACTGGTTGGAAACAAGTGTCTAAGCTCAGCCAGAGCTAGAATTGCTTTGCATTTGAGACATGTCTGAACCCTCTGTGGTGTCAGACAGAAGTGGCTGCTCGTGTGCCTGGTGTGATTAGAGCCCTGCTCTGTGAACTGCTTGGGAAAGAGCTCGTCATGGTTTATTTTTATCATGCAAAGTGTGGTTAGAATTTATAGGGTGCCTGCACCGTTGGTGTCAATGGATTTTTGCTTAGTGGGGAAAAAACAAACTAATACAGCATTGTAATGGCACTGAGGCTGCTTCTGCATCTTAGGAGATAAGAGCAGCATTCAGGCCCTTATGAAGTTATGTGACCATTAAAACGCAAAGGAAATTAAAGACTGGGAATCCTTTAAAAGAGCATTATGGTTTGATTTGTGGAAGTGAAGACACTTTGTGTTCTGGAAACAGCAGCTTTCTACAGAAAGTACAGTGGAGTTTGTAGTTTGGGGCGTGCATGACATGAGATAGAACACCCTGCACAATGTCAGCTCTCTGAGAACATACTGAGATCCTTCTTGGCTGCTGCTTCTGACTCTATTTCTCAGGGGGTTTTGTTGGTGTAGATAGGACGAGAATATGACTCAACAAAGAAAGCAGATTGATTTACTCCAAGAATATTCGAAATTTCATTTTATAAGGCAAGAGGGAACAAATCCCTCCCTACAGCTCTGGTTGAGAGTGGAGTGAGGGACAATTTTAGTGTCCCTTTGCTGTCAGCATCAGCCTCAGTCCACCTGTGTGCTTACCCACTCTTCCTGCCAGGCAATACAGGAATTTCTCCTGGTCGTTATTTGGTATGTAGTGCCAGCTGACTCAAGATGCTGATCCTGTGTTAGTGCTGGGTGGAAATAGAATTGTGCCAAATGCACAGAGAGGTGTATTGCCTCAGGACTGAAATTAATGCTCACATGTTCTCAAACAAAGTCAGTTTTTACTTGCACCATTTTTAAGGGAAGTCATTTTAAAGGGACTGAATATTTTATATTTTCTACACGTTGTTTTTTTCCTGCAGATGAATATCAGAATAATCAGTCATCACTAGATAGTTTAGCCATGCTTATTGGTTTCATTAGAAACATTTTTCTACCTAAGTAATATGCAAATATTTCTCATGATTTTAAGAAACACTGAAGATGTGAGTGCAAAAAGTCTAATTTTTAATTATGTTTTTATTCTGGACTGTCTTTACCTACTGAATTGGTTAACAGAAATGTGTAAATGGCATTTTTATAAGGGTCAGAACTTAAATTTACACTACCCATTGCTTCCAGTGAAAGATCTGTCTATGTTTTTAAACAGCAAATTTCAAAGTGTTATTTGGGCAAGTTTAGTATAGGGTAATAAGGAAGGGTTTTAGTATAGTGGTAAAATCTTACATCTAAGATAACTGCTTTATGACAAAGACTTAATGTAGGTTTCTTAAGCAGCATGGTATCACATAGAATGCTTATAAGATTTATTAGGAAATCAAACTTAAAAGATTGTCATTTTCTCTTGAGAGACACTTTAGATTTCTACATTATAAAAAAAAACAACCCACCTTATAACTCTAGTTAAAGTTAGTAGAAAGAATTCCCTCTAAAGTGTTCCAGCAGTTTAAAGCTGTTCTTTTTAAAATTCATTACTTAAGTGGTGATGAAGCAAAGCTAAAAGGGCTACATTCAGACATAAAAAATTTGAGAAATTAAAATAAACACTGACCCCTTCCTCCTCCTTCCCTTGAAAGAATGCCAAAGCCCAACTGCCAACCAGTTTAGGAACAGTTTAATTGGCCACTTAGTATTTTGAAGCTCAAAATACCTGTATGAATATTATACAAGATTAATTTTCAGATGTCACTCGGCAGACATTGAACTAAATTCTCTATTTAGAATGATGGTACTGTACCCAGAGAAGCTGTTGGGCATTAACACAGGTAGACCTGTTTGTAACACTGACACCTCCAATGGAGGAGTCCTGGAGAACTTATCATAGGATGAGAGTAAAGCTTTGAAAGCCTCTGATTCAGGAGCAGAATGAAATGGAAGGCACAATCTTTGTGCAGCCACTTTTGAGAAGTATTTTCATTCTCTGCTTGGAATGGACACAAAATCTTCTGTTTTCATGGGAACAGAATTGTCTTATAGTGTGTCTGCTTGTTTCAGAGTGTCTGCACTTTGGAAAAATTTGCCCAACTCCACTGGAATGGTAGAATAGCTGTAGAACAATGTCTGAGCTCACCCTTGGCTCCCAACCAACCTGTCCCCTGGCTAGAGGCATGAGGAATGAATTGGGTTCAGCAGAGAAGCTGCAACTACATCCCTTGGCCACAGACAAGAGCAAGGGCATAGAGAGGTGCAAGAAGTGAGTCTGTGAAGCTAGGACTTGGCAGCATAAATATACTGGGGTGCTGGACAACAGGTACTGGACTAGAAGAACTCACACATTGAGTTTGGTGGCTGCAGTGGATGTTGTGCTCTATCTTGAGTAGTGAAATTCAGGCAATCACAAGACAATGGGCTACAAAAGTGCTTCTGCTTGTAAAATAGAAAGTTGAACCTAATTTAAACATAATACAGCTAATGAACTTTTCAAATCTGGTACTGCAGCAGGTGTTGCAAGACAAACGGCTGCAGAAATACTTTGATATCAAAGCTGGTATTTGGGAAATTACATCCTTGGCTTGGAAAGCTCCCCCTGCCCCATATTAAATTAATTTGCTAAGCCAGAGGCTTTTTTCAACACATTCTTTTCAGCTTAGATGCTCCAAGGAGAGGAATTGCCATGAATTTTCTTAATATTCAGCCTGTGATTCCTCACATTCTACTTTTCTGGTTTCCTAATGTGAAGAGTTTAGTGGTTACTTAAAATGAACAGGACAATCCCACAGTAATAATAATCATAATAAAAAATATGGATATTGAAATGCCTCTACATATGGCTGCCCAATTTTAGACTCCTTTAGAAGACTTGCACTTCAGTAAAAAGCACAACTGCTTCAAAAATGAAGCCTTTTGGGGAGGTTTCAAGGTGCCCACGTTAATCCAAAGCTTATTTAGAGCTACTCCCCTTAAATTAAAAGCTGCCATACTGGGCTTCAAAGCTCTCTTTTTCTCTCATTGCTGACCTTGTTCTTAAGTAAGAAGAGTTGAATGAAATTTATTGGCAGCTTTTATAATTGTTTTGAAACCGCTCTGCCTCCTCGCTTTGTAATTGAATAAGTTGGCAAAGCTTTTCAAAAAGAGCCTAGAAGGTCACTGGAAAATAGCTGGCCTCAGCCTTACTTAAAACTACATTTGTTAACTTATGTTACATTTTCTCTTAAAAACAAATGAACAATTTAAAACAATGGTACATTGATTGGCCAATTATAATGGAGCTTGTGTGAAGTATATCCAGCATTATCACCTCATTAATAACACATTAGTTCTTCATTATTGTATCATTACAAGGAACATCAGAAGAATTAATGCTGCCTGGCCACAGCAAGTGTTACCAAAAATCATCCCCAGTCTCTGGAATTATTTGGCCCATGATCATTCTACACATGCATTTTGTTTCAATCCAGGGTGCTCTTAATAACATGAGGAAAGAATTTAAAGTAAAATGCTACAGTGATAGTTTTTGAGGCATGAGCTGTATCATAGCCAAGGAAAACAAGCAGTGAATACGTGCTGGGTGAGTGTGAAATCCCTTAGCCCCTTTTTTTTCCTCTAACTGGGGTCCAGCAGAGCTATGTGACTGGAGTTTAAAGAGCACTAGAAAGTATTTGGCTTGTCTTTATCTAGCAGAGGATTTTCATTGGTCTCTAAAAAAATTGAAGGGTTTGGAGAGCTATTGAAATCAATTCAGTGCAGTTTTTTGAAAAACCAATTGCTGTCTGTTTCTGTTTCAAAAAAGAAGTATGTGAGCATCAAACCAGTTGCAATACCTTTTGCATTCAGCAGAATTAGAAAGATGATTGAGGAAAGCAATATTGTGTTTGGAAGTAATAAAAAATAAAACATTGTGAATGTAATAAATCAAAGCACTTCTTTTTATGGCAAGATGAAATGTTTTAACCTTTCCAGAATTATTTTGTCTGGTTTTCTTACAGGAATGTGTTAGCAAACTATTTTAATCATTGCATCTGCATGTTTCACTACGAGTTTCTGATCAAAACCCACAACTCCTGGTAAATCTGCCCCCCTTTCATACCACTGATGGATCTGTGGGCTGTGCAGGGCTCTTAGCAGTGCAGACCCTGCTGCTACTGGTGTGAAACTTTTGGGATATGACCTAATCCAACAGTGGGTGACAGAGTTAATGTAGATGGTAGAAGTGACAGTGCTAAATGGGTTCCTAGGAATCTATAAAGGCTGTCCCAGCCAGTCCAATTTGATACCTAGGACTGGAGGAAGCCCAGTTTGATTCCTTGCTACCACTTCATTTAGTAACCTTGGGTGCATCACTTGGGGAGCTGGGGCATGGGGAGAATTTCTGCAAGAGGAGGGCAGTGAGTGTCCCTGCCTGGTGCATTAGCATCATCACTCTGCAGGCTGCCAGCTCACCGTCTGAAACACTGGGGACTGAAAACATGCAGACAGAAAGGAGAACAGAGACCACAGAGGAGAGGAAAGGAGACCCTGTAAGTGGGGCACAGGACTTGTAACTGAAAGGCAGGAATGATGTGCCAGCCCTGCGACGAGCTTGGCAGCAGGAGATGAGGAGGAGAATCAGGCTGTCAGCTGAGAGGCACAGAGAGCTGACCTGGCAGCAGAAAGAGAAAGGGCAGGAGACCTGCAGATGTAGCAGGCTGCAGGGAAGAGAGCTGCCCAGCTGCCTGCCAAACCACACTGCGGAGGGAAACATCCCCAGGTGATCTGTCTGCTTGAGTGTCTGAGATCATTTGTATTTTTATTCGTTCCAGGGGCCGGAATCTGTGGAGTTCATACAGAAAGGGTAGTTACCATGACTCCGTTCTCCAGGGTGCCTCCTGGAGAAGCTTCTTTATGAAAAAGAATCAAAATGTTTCCTAAAAGTGCTTCTGAAAAACTCTGAAATAACTTTTTTTTTCTCCCAGCTTCTCTCTTCTCTCCCAACAAACAAGCTCTTTGGATTTTTGGTTGCTACCTTCTATATCACAGAGATGTGAAGCAGTAAAGCTGCAGCCTTATCAAATGCATGAAATAGGGAGTGAGGTGCACAGATACATTCTCTCACCTAAGCAAGCAACACACTTACATACAGAAACAAGCCCAAGCAGTGAATTGCTAATCCAAAGCAAACTACCCTTGGTTGTCAGATGTGTTCTCTAAAATATTCCAAACAAAGCTTGAAATACTTCTAATTCATAAAGGATTACCTGAAAAAAATACCTGGTGTTTGGGTTTTTTAATGACTAATCAGAGTCTGCTTTCTTTCAGATCTTGATTTAATTTGTCTCAGTTTTGATAGAAATTATTGGAACTTATTTATAAAGGACAAAAGTGTCAGAACTGATGGATTATTTGGGAAAAAGCCCTGTGTTTTTTCTAGTGGTAACGGGGTTTTATTGTTATTAATTTTCATTTTTTCAGAATGTGCAGCAAGAACCAACAACATTTGGTGTTAGTGGTACAGTGAGGTAATCGGAATGGAAATGAAGTCTTTCTTGCTTAAAGATTCCCTGGAGAAGTATTAGGAGAAAAATACTCACCCTAGATATGGAACAAATCAGACTAACTCCAGGCTACATAAAATAATTTTGAGTGGTGTATGATGCATATGCTTAATTAGGTTTTGGAGCTGACAAACTGCAACAGCACCCCAAAATAATAGGAAAACTATTATTTATTGTCAGTTTATGCCTAGGAAATCTAGTGACAGAAATACAAGATGTCTAATATAATACTGTTATTTATATATGCCATGATTATAAGTTTCATGCTGCTGCAACCTTTTTGTTTGTTACCTGAATTACAGAGAGGAATTATGGAATTATTCACCTACCTGAAAGTCTGTTACAGAGTTTTTCAGCTGAGTTTCCTAACTGAAAAAGCATTTGCTAAATCCTGTCATAATTAAGTTCAGCCATGAACATACTGAAATGCCATCAGTTTGCAATATTTCTGTTTTGAAGCTTCTCTGGAGGTAAAAATAGTTGCAACTTTGAATGCTTTGCAGAATCCTTGTTTCCATATGCCTGATTCCTCCAGAGCTTGGGGTTGCATGCAATGAGATAATTAGGATTATTTCAGGCTAGATCGACATTGCCAGTGGAAATGAGTAGAATTTACTCAGATGAAAAGGCAGTACTGGTAAGGTCATAAAAAATGGAAACCATAGGAAATGTCTTGAAAAATAATGGTGTAAAAAGGGACGATTTAAGACCAGGTTTGTGTCTGACCTTTGCTTTGGTACACAGCAAGAAGTTTCAAATAATGGTTAACTTAAGCCTCATGGTTACATAGCTCCAGACACCAAACCCTAGGAGAGCAAGGACTGCTCATTTAGTTCTTTCTTAGAGCCTGTGGGAGAAGTGGAGAATAAACAGAGAAATCCCTTAACAGCAATGTAGAATTTCCTGTACACATGGAAAAGGTTCAGGAAACAATTCTCTAGCTTCACAGGAGACAATGTGGGGCACCCTTTGTACTGCCTGGTACCTACAAAGCACCATTCAGCTTTTGTTAGTAACAGATGATCCAAACCAGTAAAAAGTCCAAAGCAAATCTGTGCTGCTTTCATTATTCTGTGTGTGTGTGAAAGAAGATGTTATGATGTCTAGAGATGTCCTGCATCACAGCATCTTGGTGTCAGGTCATTTCTTCTTCTTATAAAGCTTTGAGGGTGAAAAATATATGAAGACACACCTCTCTCTAGCTATACATATATATGTGTGTATATGTGTATTGTTTCTTGGGGAGGAAAGGATATGAGAAATTACTATAGCAAAGTTGCAATGTAAAACTTCCAGAATGACTTACTCCAGGTGTGGTGGGACTGATCCTACACTGGCAAGTTGGACCCTCAACTGCAGCCTTTTGGCTGTGGGTCCTGTCAGCAGAGTGAGAACACAGATGGAGCAGATGTAGCTGTAAAACCACTCCAGGTTCTTCTGCCAAGGTGCTCCTCACACACGAGGCCTCACTTCTGGGATGGCCAGGAAGGAGAACTTCTCCCCTTCCTTTCACTGGAGTGGTTTAAGTAATTTGTACACCGGTGGAGTACAAATTTTTCAGACAGTAGCAGGTGCAGCAGACTTCAGGGAGAGGCCCGAGTCAGGAGCACATGGGAATGAGGATAAAGAAGCTGGCAGACAAATCTTAGTGTATTGATTTTAGCCTGCCAGAATGTATATTGGATGAGGCTGGAGACCTGCTGACTCTGTCCTCTCCTAAAGACTGCTGAAACATTCAGATTATGAGGTCTGTGAAGTAGCAAAGTCAGAAAGCCAGATGCTTATCAGTAAAGTTGTTCTCATTTTAACTGATAAGCACCTAGGCAGAGATTTTCATTCTTTAGAACAGAATATGGGCTAAAGAGTTACTGACTTTTCATCGTGGTTTTGGATGCAGATTATTCTTGATGCCACAGTTTAAATAACGAGCTTGTCTTTCTGATTAGTTGCTTGGGATTGCAATTTTTCCCTGCATGTGACCACATAATTTCCATTAATTCAGATGGGAAAGGATACATGTATTGCAGAGAGAATAGAGTTCATGGCTTTGGGCTTGTTCCTGTTCCCTGCTGTCAAGAAACAAGGTGAATATTCTGATCCAGGTCTTGTGTTTGCTGTTTAGTCAACTATAACACAGCATCTTACTGGGTCTTTTTCACAATGAATATTTTCAGTGACTGAGGAGATGCTGAGTAGTGAAACTTAGAATTCTGTCTTGATTTCAGATTTATTGTCAAATCTGGTCCATGTGTTTGAAAACACAAGGGAAGTTGCTCACAAACCAGAGATTTTTGTCAGTAATCATGAATAGAACTTAGAATTTTTATTAGGTTGTTTGTTTTTTTTCTGAGGTATCCCAGTTTATGTTATCCTGCTTTATTTTAGGAGTTAAACTGTGGATTGTAAACCAGTATGTGCTTATTTAGCATGTCTGCAGGTTCTGTCAATATAGTAGAGCTGTAGTCAGGATGCATGTGCCACTTGGATTTCATTAGGTGTAATTATCTTCTAAACAAGGTAAGTAAACTATCAGACTCCTGTTTATTGGTCAGTATAGTACATAAGGAATAATTGAGTGATTCAGAACCATTATTTGAATGCACATAGTAAGGGAATTTTTTGCAGCGAGGTCCTGAGCCTGCAAGATGGTAACAGTACCCAGGTGCCATTGGTTGCTGCAGCAGCTGCTGCAGAGCTAACACTGACCTCCATGGGAGCTGCCTGTGATTCATGGGTTAAATTGGGTTTAACTCTCTTTCCTGACTACTCTGGGTGTCCTCTTTCTTCCTGACTTTTAAGTGTTTAAAGCCCTGAATAATATGCACGTTTCATCTTCCCCGCTGTCTTTAACCAGCCTTTGTAACATGATCTTAAATTGTCAGTCATGTATATTCTCCTTCTGTTAGTGCTTTCCCTCAGGTCAGCTGGTAAAACATGTGTTGCCTTTTAACAATTAAAGCTCATTGCCCATTGCTAATTAGGTAGTGCAGGTGAGAACCCTTCCAGCAGCTCCTGGTTTGCTGGTTTAAGGCAGTTGAGGGAGAGGAGGCCCACGTTGGATGTCTGTGTCTGCTTTACACCACCAATAACTGTATTTATTGATGAGAGGAGCCTGTATTATCTCCTGAAGTTCCTTGGTTACACAGGTAGGATTATGTGCATAATTATTTTTTAATGGCTGTGAATGTTTTCAGCTCAAAAAGTGAGTTCTCTCTTACTTTTCTACTATAGACTTATAGTGTTTTGTTAATAAAAGATAGGTTTGGTTTTAAATGGTGGTCTAAGTAAAATAGCTCAACTTGCATGCTGAGGTTAAGATGCCTCTTGTCAGAACAAATGCTGTGTTGTTAAATGAAGTTATTTGTTCTTTAGAGCTCATCTCCTTGCAGCAGACTCTGAATAGTCCACCTGGCCAGAAAATTCAGGTTTCTCTTTATGACAATGTGCTTTAGTTCCAGAAGTATCTCTTCATCAAACCCTGTCACTATAAAACAGATTATTTCAAAATTACATAGTAAAAGTTTTGTTATCCTTTAATGAATAAGAAAATAATATACATATGAGAGTTTGAATACATATTGTGCTTTCCAATTTAGGCATAAAAATATGCAAATTTTATTTCTACTGCTGGACCTTTATGATGGCAGGAGTATTTATCATAAGTATTGGAGAAATGTAATGAAATAAGTATTTTATTCTAGTATGAACAGCTATCTTTTCTCCTCTAACTCTCTACTAAGTACTTCCTAATCATCCCACTTGCAGTTAAATCATCTTTTGAGCTTGCATTTCTCCTTGAGGATGGTGTCTAATGTTCAGTATTCTACCCAGTAAATGGTGTGTAAAAGAAGCTTCTCAACAGGCAGGAAACCTCAAGGGCAAATTAGGGTGATGCTGTTGGGACTTGCCAGCTGGGACAGGTGGTTACCTTTGTACAAGAGCTGTGGAGTGAACTGGGAATCCCAGTGCTCAAGGTACTGAATGAAACTCAGCACTGCCAGTCTGCTTCACTTTGCTTGATCACAAGGCAACTCATAAAAAAACCTTCTGTGAAAGCAAACACAAGGTTTTTTTGTGCAAAACCTCCAAGTATTGTGGTATTAGTGTCCATCTGAAAAAATCAAGGATTTATTTTTTTCCTCCATAAAAGTTCTTCCTCAGAAAAATTATTTTAGACACTATTTTTGTGGTGTATAGAGAAGTGTACCTGACTAACTGAGAAAGTAATTTAATTTTGAATAGAGGAGAAATAGAAAATGTGAGTATTTAACAACAGAATCTGAGTGTTTAATAACATCAGAACTAATGGTTGGTGAGCAGCAGTTGAAACCCAAGTTCTCAGTCAGCACGATTGCACTCTGGTGATATGTCACATCATCTGGAAATCACCTTAGAGCAAGGTTGGATGAGAATTGATTGTAACCTTATCATTGCCAGTTCATTATCAGCTGGGTGCTCACTCGTGGCAGGTGTTTGTTTATCTTGATGAGATAATGCTGCACAGGCTTTGTCACAGGGCTGGGAAAATGAGGAGGCTGCTTCATGGCAAGAAGTGTCTGCAGACAGGGGATGTGGCAGAGCTAGAGAGAAGAGGGAAAGTTGAATTTTGATGCATTTTAAGGAGAAAAAAGAAAGTTGGAACACTCACGTTGTTCTTTCAGTCTTCTTGGTCCATGTTTTCAAGTAGTTTTAGTACTTATTACACACATCAGCTAGAGTAATGCTGTCATATGCTAGTATTTCTGTGAATGTCTAGCAAATGTATTTGTGGAGGGGTTTAATGTTCTGCTGACAGTGGTAAAAAGTTGCTAATAGAGTCAGAAGCATGGAAAGAATTGACAAAAAGTGGATAAGTAAAAGTAATTTTTAATATATTTTTAGCTTCCGCCTTAAAGGTTTTTAGTCCCATGTCCTATTGGTCAGTATGATTCTAATGCAGGGAGTGATAGGAAATGATGGAAGATACTCTGCTGGAAGTCTAGTTTCAAATCAAGTTTCTGGCACAGTATTTCAAGTGGAATTTGGTGCCCAGGTTACACTGCACAGGCTGTTCTAGTGTGGTTAGTGTGTATATACCAGAGTTTAAACTGCTTTTTGACAGGTAGAACCTAATGAAGTAAGAGGTGTTCCTGATCTTATATATTATTATAACACTGCCTCAGAAATCAAACCACAAACAGGTTTATTTCAAAGAAAAAATGTTATTTTCCCTTACATAGAAATACATTAAAAACAGAGCCCGTAAAAATCAAGAGATCTATTTAGATTATAGAATTCCCATTACTTTGTTTTAAAGAATGTAAATGAAGCTGTAGAGAGCCATACTTTATTCTAAATTGTAATGATCACAGTTGTTCATTTAATAACCCCAGCCACTAGCCAGAGATGTCTTTAAAAACAAAAAATTAAACTAGTATTTTAAAATATCCCATGTGCTCAGTAAATGTAGTTAAAGATAGTCTTGCAAACTAGTTCTCTAAGGAGAGATATTTTTTTTTTCTATGTTTATGAGCTGTAGAGGACTAGAATTTGGTAAAATTTAATTCATAAATATATAAGAAGGTATTTATGTAATTTCTGTAAGTGTTTATATCTTTATAAAACACTTATTAAAGTAGCAGCGAGGCTGGTTTATGAGTATTTGAGGCTGGAAGAATGGCTCCCATCAGCCTACTCTGGATTTTCCTGAGGAAATCTTTGTTAGAAAATGGGATGGTCCTTGTACCTCCATTCTTTGCAGAACCATTGCCTCCTCCTGCCCACCTGCTCACTCCCTCGATTGCTTTCTTGCATACGTACAGCAAAAAAGATTTTTCTTAATTAATTGAGCTACCCCAGCACATTTGTCTTAACACTTCAGTCTTGTTTTCCAATCTCTTTATAGTCAGGTGCTGATGATATGAGCTCACAATTCCTGACATTTCATTCTGTGTCCTGTCACCACCCATGGAAAGCCAGGAACAGCTTCTCTTGAACCATTTCCCAGAAAATAAAGCAGAAAAACTTCAGAAACAGATTTGGTTAACCATATGTGAACTATGGGTTTTCCCAGGCAGTCAGTTTGTCAAAATAAGATGTAAAGGAATGTGTTAATCTCCCTCTGAGAGCTGCTATGTGAAAACCTGATGCTTGCTGCATCCCTGGACTAAAGTGCTGAATTTCCTACCAGCTGTATCTCCTTGTGCCCTCTAGGAAGAGGTTTGAAGGCCTTGTTAAAATGCAGGAACTTTGTAGGAAACAGAAAGCAGTGGAGATACTTTGCTACAGGTCATGTTAGTTGCAACACCAGGAAGACAAATTAATGGTGATCTTTGGAACCTTAAGTTGACATAAGAGCTGAAAGAATTGAACTATAGAAACTGGACTCCCCTGTGTTGCAAACTGGGATAATCTGAAGGGCTAAAAGCAACAGTGTTTTCTTCTGTTTATCTTCTCATATGTTTTATCTGTTCACATCCCACCAAGTTTCCTTTACATGTATTTCTATGTGGACTAAGAAAGTCAAGCCCCTGGTGAAGTCTGGATTACGAGCAGGTGTAACTTGTGACCTCAGAGCCACCTTGAGATACCTCAAGCATCAGCAATAAAAATCTTGACCCACATCCTCCAGAACAAAATATTAGAGTTATTCACAAAGACTACACTTGGATTAGGAGATCTGCCTCAGCAGGGACTGAGAATTTCATGGAGACAAAAGCTTGTCCCAGGTCATCCCAAAGGAGATGATCTGTCAGATAATTTCAGGAGGTCCCAGAATTTATATATTGGGAAAACCAAAGTTTTGTCTAGTTCCCAGTATTGAGAACTTGCAGGGCCCATCTCATATCTTCTATCTCCGTGTTTCCATGGTGAGCCAGGGAACTCTGATCTCTGTCCTGTACTGAAAGGTTGCAGGCCTTAGGATTAGTTTAAATCAAGTAGGGTGATATTTTCCCTGCTTATCTGTCATGGAAATCCATGCTGCCATAGTTGATGTGACAATGAATACAGCTTATGGCTTTAAAAACTGCAAAAATTACACAGAATGTGACCATGCTAAGATATTTTGTCTGCTGTGTTTGTTGTTTAGTTACTGAGTCAACATTTAGCATATTTTTTAGATCATTAAATTTGAATAAGGCTTAAATACACCTAATGGCTAGCTAAATTGGTTATAGGGTATTTATGTCAATAAAGAATAAAATTATATTACAGAACAACATGAGTAGACTAAGACAGCTCAAATTGTCAATATGATGAAAATTACTCAAAGAAAGCAATTAAAGCTCAAATCCATGACTAAATTACTATTGGTTCTAAGTACAGTGAATCCAATTACACATTATGTTATAGTATACTATATGATCATGGGCACTGTAGCAGAGTGGCTTGTCAATATACTGTCAATAGAGAATTAGAAAAACAAATCTATCATCACACTGAAATAATATGCAAATCCCAATCAACATTCTTCCAAGCTATTAAGTGGCCAGAAAAGATGGAAAGGAGCTGAAATCTGCATATGAAGTAATCTTAACAGCCTGCAATTTTGTATTTCCATGATGACAACCAAATATAAACGTACATACCACGGGTTTTGGTTGCAGCCCACTGTAAATAAAAGTTTGAAAGAAAACAAAAGAGAATATTTGTGAGAAATTCTGTAGCAATTAGCATTAACTTAATATTACCTTAGTATATGAGCCTTTAATTCAGGTGGGGGGGGGTTGTATTGTTTAGTATAACTACAATAGTGATATATCTATATTCCCATGGCCTGATAGCAAAAAACAAATTCACATCTGAGGCTAAACAGAATCTCAGATCACAACAGAGGTATTTTGGTGCAACTCTGGCCAGGTTGATGGGAAGTGCTGACACAGCACTAGTGTTGCCAGCCCTGTGTAAGGCAGCAGGGCTGTCAGCTGCACAGGGATTCTTCTCTTCCAACAGATCAGAGACCTTCTACAGATCTACAGAGCTTGAGCTTTTTGGGGTTGGGGATGATATTAAATACTGGAACCTGAAGGGAATGATTTAAATGGCTTTCTTGACTAAGCAGCAGGGCTGTTACTAACTTTGCTGTCATGATAGGCTCTATTTTTAGCATTATCTTCTTTTAAAACCCTCAAGTGTCTTGAGATTTTTGTTTTCACGGGGTTGGCTTTTTTTCTGTGCTTTTTGAGGACTAAACCTGCCACCCCCTGCATTGACAGTCATTGCCATGAAAGCTGAATTCCTGTGAGCAGTGATGCCATGTGAATTGGTGATTGCAGAGAATGGAATTTCCTTTCATAAGTGTGAGCTGTAAAACTTACAATAAGAATAATGATGTGACTACAGCTTTTATATACTGACACTTTGAAAGCAGGGTGGAACACAGCTGCTTGTCATATTTCTGTAAGTCATGAGGACATGCAGCATAATGCACTAAAATTGGCATTTGTTACTTGATTTCTTTATTTTTTGGGGGGGTTATGAATTATGGCACTGAAAGAGAAGGATGACAGGGTGAACCTCTCTGTATGACCCCAATCACCTCTTGATTGATGTATTTCTTTTCCTTAATGAAAACTTAGTAATGTTTATGTTTTGATTGCTTCTATTCAAACATAGCAGAATACGATAGGATAGAATCTGCAGGGATTTCATGCAATATCCATATAAAGTATTCCATACACTAGGCAGATCACAATAATTTTTCTTTAAATTTTGATGGTATAAAATACTGGAAAACCTGGAACACAGGCTACATGTGTAAGAACATATATTTTTCACAGGCTCATAAGGTGGTTGAAAACTGTGCATCATTTTAGATCTCATGACAATTTAAGAATGTAACAAAAATTCTGGCACTGCAAATCAAGAGGGTGGCTTCATATCAGACAAAAAACAACATGGAAACTTGTATACCATGAGCCTCTGGGAAAGAAACTGGTTCTGATAAATTAGGGAGTCAATTTTAGAAAACACAGATGCCTGGTATTTTTGTTTTGAACAGTGGTGTGTTTTCTGAATCATTGCACCACTCTTACAACCTTGCTTAAGATATTTCTACAGTAATGGAACAGATTATTTGTGTGTGAGGCCAAGTAACTGATAGTGCTGACTTGCAACTTGTATGTTAGGATGTGGAAACTCCTGATACATGATAGATCTCTGTTATTTACCCTGACCTCTTTGATGCTACCTCTTGATTTTGGGGTGTGGGGTTGGAAATATGAATAGGGCACAGTGTACTTAGCTCATGGAACTAGCCCAGTGAGGAAACTGGACCATCATTTCCTTTTTTGTTTCAATTTTCTCTTCAAGAAAATATCATCATGGAAAAATGTCTCTTTCTGCTGCTCATCTTGCAGATGATTTCTAAGTAACATCTCACATCTGCCAAGTGTATCTCCCATTTTTCTTTAGCTTTCTATTCACATTTCTAATCTCTTCACCTTTATTCCAGCAGTGTCATTCTTTGACACAAACCATGTCCTACTCACATCAGCTGAGGTAATACATGTATGTCTTGGGGAGAATACAACTTTCCCTTGTCTTTAAGGGGAAGGTACATGCAGCAAGTGTAACTGCCATAAAAATATATCTGCACAATTCAATAGAAACCTACTCTGGTATGAGAGCTAAAGATACCTGTTTAAGAGACATCATCTCTTTCAAAGAAACACATCTCTGCTGCTAAGAAAAATTAACTTTTTTAAGAAGTTGTTTTGTGAAAGTGCTTGGCTTGGTTCTGTTTATATTTAGAGATGCAAAAAAAAAAAATCAATCATGGAGTTTGTCCACTACATCAAGCAATTTTTGCTCTATTCTTATCATATCACTTTCATCTAACAGCATTAAAGAAAATGACTCCATGAAAGTAACAGCAATAATAAAAAGTTGGGCTTCCCATGCTGTTCTGTTAAGGCAGAAAACATCATCCTCCAAAACAGAGATTACTGTGATATTTCAACATTTCTTGAGTGCCTAATGCTGCCAAGTGATGCTGTTAACCTGAACTCTAATCTTGGTAATCTTGTGTTGTGAATTTCCTTCAAAAAAGTTTATTCTACCACTATTCTGCTGCTTCTTATGTGAAGATCTGTGGCCAGTCTATATTGGGTTGCAAGAACTGTTTCTCCTCATAGTTTAAATAAGGAATAATTCTGTAGCTCTTCGTTTAATTTTTGTGGTGGATGTTAAATATATTGCTCGTGGGGGTTTACATTTCTTTGACCTTGTACAAAATGTAGCATCTGAGGCTTTTTCAAGCAGCACAGAACCTCACTGATGAGTCCATTCTGTAAATCAGATTTTCTGTCTTGCATAGATTGTGTCTGGCCATAACCCTGGCACTGGAGCAGCTCTGCAATCACTGCTTACAGTGTTCTAGCATCTCTGTATGCCAAGGAAAAAGAAGAGAGATATTTGGAGTTTTCCACTGACTTGCTTTTACTGTATTAATTGGAAAGAGATCTCCCTGTTTGTTTGAGAACCAATAGTTTTGCATTCGAGTAGAATTATAGGACAAAGTTAATTAACCTTTGTAAACCTAATTCATTAGGTTTGCAAGGCACAACAAACACTTAAGGAAAATCAAGCTACTGGTAGCATGCAGAGGGGATAGCACCTTTCTTTTTTATCATCTGCAGAAGAGGACAAGCTTTAAAAAATGTCATTACAGCTGTGGCAAAAAAAGAAGTCAATGCTTTATTTTGATTATGTCTGCCTAGTTTTCATTAGTTCTCTGTAGGCTTTTTGAATCCTGATTTTTGACTCTGAATTTGATTTTCCTCCAGTATGGAAGAATTGATTTCTTGTAGAACAAATTTATTTTCTTTTCACCTAGTTTACACAATGAAACCTGAGCAAATTGGATTTCACTCATAGCTCAGTCACAGGAACAAATTGATGTGCACCTCTATTCATAATGGTCATGAATACATCTCCTGATACCTATTTCTCTATACCTTTTTTTATGGATTTCTACCTAGATTCCCTCAGTGAAGTCCAGAAAATAATACTAGCAGGTTTTTTGTTGTTTGCATAGTCCAAGTTAAAATTGAACTCCACAGGATGTGTATGATGTAGCATGAACACAGAACAGCACTTTGACATGTGTGAATGAGCTTAATTTTGAAAAACAATTCCTTGTATGGAATCCTAGTCCTTGTGATGCATTACAGCAATGAAGGCAGAGGGTGTATGTGCAGATATTTTACCTATAATAATGACTTTTAAAAGAAATTAATGTAGACTGATTCATCTGCATCACCGAAATCAAAAGCCAATTTTACCTTGCTTTGATGTGTCATCTCTCTTGGAATCATGTTTCTTGGCATCAGGGGGAGATTGGCCTTCAGACTTTGCAGCTGAAGTTGCTGGAATTGAGTGTTCTTTGTGTGCATCCTCTAACATGAACATAAACGTGTCATTCTGTGGGTTTGCACAAAACCAACACACGTTGTTTGAGCACTTAGTGCTGTTGGAGCTTTTGTGTGTCAGGTAAGTGAGGAGCCTGCTTTAAAGTATTGAGAGCAGTAAAACTTAAGAAAGGTGTTCTCAGAGTATTTGTTTCACTTATTAATGAAAATAGCAAGTCTCTTCTGTAGCTTTTTGGTTTGGCCTTTAACTTTTCATTCATTCCCTCTGTGTTCCTAGCCTGCTCAAAGAATTAGTTCAAAACTCTTAATTTAAGTGTATTTAATATTAATATAGTTTTACCTTTGATGTTCAATGTACTACTGCTATAAAGCCATTGATCTCTGCTGGAGGTATTAGCTGACTGGCACTTGTGTGATAATTAGGGAGTGTTTTGTGGATGTACAAATAGTTTGGAGAGAGAGTAACAAGATTACATTGCTATTCCCTGGAGTCCTCCAAAACTGTAAATATTTAGCTGGCAGTAGATGCCAAAACAAAGATTAGGAGAATTTGCTGTCCTAAATCTCCTGATGGGTCCAGACCTACTATTCTGGTGGTTGATCAAACCCAACTGTCCCAGCCAGAAACAGGATGATTTGTGAGGCTTTATATCCCCAGTGATCTCTTATAGATGGCTCTAATTAAAAATAATCCCAACCTACCCCAAATGCTTTTTTTCCTGTTACTAAGCGTTCACAACTACATTTAGGTGTCCCCTCTTGCCAGCTGATTCCTACACCAGAGGAGATTACAGTGGGTGATTTGCCTAAGGGTAGATTTTCTCAGAAGAAAAGCAGCATAAGTCTGATCAGCTGGTTGGGTTTTGCATTCTCTCTTCTTGTCTACCACACACAAACTATTTTGTGTGACTCCATCAGTTCAGCTCTCCTCTTAAAAGCTTGGTTATGAATTTTACTCCTATGCTCCCACTTGAGAAATTAATTTTTTTTAAATCAGCCACGTGTGGCCCTCAGCCAACATCCTTTCCAGTAGCACAGAGCAAAGTGACTGGGCTGGATTTCAAGGGGTTCCAAAGGGACTGTGGAAAATGCCAGTGAGCCCTTAAAACTGAGGATTAGTGAGTGTTGTCTAAGGTTTGGTCCCCAAATAGCTGTCTGCAGTCCTTCTGCAGTAGGTTATGGAGTCCCAGAGCTATCAGTTGTGATAAAATGCATGTCTGGCCACCATTCTGTGCCTAATCTCTGCCTTCCCCCTTTTATTTAATATGAGAAATGCAAAAACTCTTCCCAAGGCACATGGAGGTGGACACCCTGTGATCCCTGGGTGTATCATCTTTTCCTTCTATGGGATCTCTGTGGTTGCCTGATTTCCATCATGCATTAATGACACTAAACTGCCCATGAGTTCATTGCTCGATAATAAAATTTCTGCTTGAATTCACAATATTGCCACTCCTGAGTGTGTGCAGACATGCTGTTTCACTTGAAAGGAACCACTTTCTAATAAAAGCAAATATTTGAGGGAAGGAGATTAAATGATATGGGGTTTCCTTCTACAGATTGAACGTTGTTGAGTAACAGTACATCAGTTGAGGTTGTTCATAGATGCATTATGCATTAAATACTTGATGACCCTTCTGTTTCATCCCTAAAATATCAGCAAATAATCTAATTTTATAGATTAAAAAATGTAGAAAAGCTGCACTACTGTACTGGTGACAATGGTCACAACAGAAGAATATGTCTCCTTTATGGCCATGAAAAGTATAGTCTGAATTATGCAATGTATAATGTATAGTAGAGTACTTCTATGCACTGAATAATCCTTCTTACATTACAATAACTGTGTAAAAACTGTTTATCTTAGATTTATATTGACAGAGGCCATATTCTGGTTCAGTTCCTCAGACATTGGCCCCATACGAAGTCATATCTTATCAGTGATGTTTGATTTTTAGTATGTATTTTGAGGTTTGAGGGTTTCTTCACTGTAGAATCATTCCAAAGCTGTCATCTTCAGCTTTGAAGGCTACCTGTGAGGCTACCAGTGATTGGTTATACACCCTTCTTGATGGAGCAGAACTGAACAAGGCTTTCCAGAGCTATGACCATTGGATAATTCATTCCCTCTTTCTGATCCTCATTCTGAAACCACAAGTGAGGAGGGGTATAGCACGTGGGCAGGAAAATACCACCTCTCCCCAAAAGAAGCTACAATACCAGAAATTATTTTGCAAGAGAGGGTAAAAAACCTTGTAGAAGGAAATGAAGAAAAAATAAGAGACAGTTTTGACTTGTGCTGGAATTAATTTCATGTGGTTTGTCACTCTTACTGTCCTCACCATGGTAGTAGACTGGTAGTCCTCAATCTAATTGTCCATGAGTCTTGTACAGCACTACCCAACACCATGTAACTTCCAGCTGTAGGGAGGAATCTACTTTGTTCATTTAATACTTTTACATGCTTTTAAAATGTTAGGATTAATATTACATAAAACCAATTCCATTCTGTTCTGAAGAATGGTGTCCAAAGGCAAATGTTAGCTTTTGATGCTTTCATGTATATATTTAAAATGAATTTAAATTCTCTACCTGCAAATACTGGTGAAAAACCTGGAACTTGGTATAGTCTGCTTGCATCTATCCATACAGCAAATGTAATGTATGAATTAATGGCCTTGTATGCATATGTTCAGCTTAGAAATGCAGTAGTGTAGAAATGTTACAGCTTCTGTTCAAAGGGAAAGTATTATTTCTGACAGGAATAAACTGAGACCCCTGAGTGGTGTGAGGGATTAATATAGGAAACTGCTGCATGTCATGTAAGGAAGTACAAGACGGGAAGAACCTGCTCTGTGAGTCCTGTGTGAATGAAAAAAAGCTGCTTTTTAAATGAGCAGGAATTACTGAAAAAGAAAAAACTGTCAGGAGATGAAAGAGACTGATGTAGGTGCTTCCCCTTCCTTTGAAAAGAGTGAGCTGGAGTTTTCTGGGAATGAGCAAAGTCTGGCTTTCTGCTGGATGGAAGAGGTGCTGTGGATGGGAACCTTTGGAAGGGTGAAGTGGCACCACCAGGGCTGTGACTTGGATGCCAAGATGTCTAGAAAAGGCTGTGCTGAAGGGATGATCTCACAGGGATGTGGATGTGTTGTGTGTTCAGGAGCTTAGCTAGGAGAGATGGGCACAGGGGAGTTGTGCTGAAAAGAATCAATGAACGAGCTGCATCTGAATGTCTCACTGAGGAATTCCAATCCAAGGTCCCGTGTAACCTCACCTGAGCAGGTCACAATCTGTGATTGCTTCATGTGTGTTAATAAAGCTCTTTGTTCTTTGAAGGTGTAATCAGAGGTGAGAACTTCAGGCTCATATCATTTTATCTTTTTTCTTTTTAATTCCCTTTTAGAATTAAATTAATTTGGACGTGGGAGGTGTCCCTGCACATGGCAGGGGGGTTGGAACTAGATGATCTTTGAGGTCCCTTCCAGCCTTGACAGTTCTATGATTCTAAGTTTTTACAAACAACTCCAAAATGCTCTCATTAAGCTATATTTCAGAGTTATGGTTTGTAGCTCTAAGATAATTGTCTGTTCACTACACACAAAAGTTAAGTTTATTTAAAAAAATACAGGTTTGTCCTTGAAACAGCCTCTAACTTCTTTTCCTTTTGGAGGGTGCAAGGTGTTCTGTAAACACTGAAAAGGTGCTCCAATCTTGCATGATAGATTTTGGGGGGTTGATGTGGGTAGATTGTAAAGAGGAAACTGTTCTTTTTTTCTTTTCTTTCTTTTTTTTTTTTTATTTTGCATGTCACACTGTTTAATTCCAGATGCCCATGAGAAAAAAAAATGGAATTAAATCAAAGGCACAAGATGCCAAATTCATTTTAATAAGAGGTCGCTGAAAGCCTGAAGGTGACAAACTTCAGGAAGTGTTAAGGAATATGTGCAAGCAAAAGGAAACTTGTGACTTCAATAAAGAAATCTCAGCAACATGCCCTCAGAGGAATCTATAACAGCTTCTCCAGAGCTTTATCCCATCACGTTGCTTGAGCAGAGACATGCCATGCAGTGCTGTACGACAGGCCTGCCACACGGAGGAGGGAGGGACCTTTCTACCTGTGGTCTCCCAAATCGTGCAGTGTGCTGGACTCATAACTAGCTCTCAAGCTGGATTTTTTTGCAGTGTAACCACTGTCTGGCTATTGTACTTGCTCTGCAGCTGGTTCAAGCTGTGCTCGAGACAAACAAAAAGCCTGTCCCGCGGTTCTGCTGGTGTTAGCTTGCATGGAAAGAGAGGGTTTTGGCATGTGTAGCTGTCAGCTCACCACACGGGGAACTTTCATGCACTGAGGCACATTGTATGAAGGTTAATGTGAAAACTCCATGCTGAATAGCAAAGTTTAAGTCTGGTGGAAAACCTTAGGGCTCGCTGCTGTTTGAGAAGGCTGATGTGGAGAGACTAATGCTACAAGACTGTGCTGGGGTGGGGGCTGTATGTCATGGAGTCGTTCTGAACACGAGAGGCAGCTCTGCCAGCTGACACAGGCAGTCATTGACATCAGCCATATACATTTATCGAAAAATAGCTGGGAACAAGCAGTTGAACACTCCTTTCAAAAGAGTTTGTGTCTATTACTAGAGATCCTTCGTAAAATGTATCTTATATTTAAAGGCTTTTTTGATAAGCAAAAACATTAGGGCTATGAAGGGATTCTGAGCAGGAAAGATCTGTAATAACGGGGTTATACTCAGCCCCAAATACTTTTATCTGTTCCTTATCCAGATCTGACTAAATGAAAGTCTTCACTTGCCTGCTGCTTCCATTTGAAACCCAGAATATAAAAAGTCAGTATAACCCTTTATATCTATCCAAGGCTTTCAGCAGATCAAATGTATTTCCCAAAATAAAGATAAAACAGAATGTTAGTTTGTGAAGCCTTGAATCATTCTGAATTTCAACTACTTAATACACTTCAAACACACATACACAATCAGGACAAGAAAGCCAGCTCGGAAATTATAAGGAAATTGCAGTTCTTTGAGACATCCTATAAATTCTTTTTCCCAGCTGCATTTAAATAGTAAGAGATCTTCCTTGTTGTGGACATCATTGTTTTCCTGTCTGTTTTGTAACCATTTATGCTAAATGTGAAATTGAATAGGCTAATAATTAGAAGATTTCAAAGCTGTGTCTTATCTTTCCTGGTACTCCTTAGCTGCAGAATAGGCTTTGCATAGATTTTTTCTGCTTAAAATTCTAACCAGGAGTTCACCAGCAAGTTGGGCACATGCCATCTAGTGATACACGTAGGAATTACAACTAAAAATTTAACTTAGATGTAGACACACAATACCCGCTGAGTGAGGGCCTCTCAAATGAAATAATTTGATCATTAATATATATCTAGAATGTGAAACTTGTAATTTTGGTTAATTTTTCAAACTGTGCAAAGGCTCTTCGGTGAAATATAATTCTTGGTCACTTAGTAGCTCTCCCTGATGTCGGGGGCAAGGAAAATTCTTCAGTGCTTGGTCATTGTACTTTTGAAGAGTTTTGCCTGTCGTACTAAGTGATAATTGTATTCTTTTGAGGGCAGGTCAAATTTTATGGCACACTGTGCCAGATTTAAATGCAATAAAATGAGAATTAGTTTAGGAAAAAAATGGGATTTGGCGCACAGCTGAGAAGGAAGGTGAGATTGCTTTGAGTTGACTTTGTACTTCTGTCTTTTGGGTCTCCTGGGTTCTTCTCTGATGTCCAGCAAAATTAGAGGGTTTGTGATTTTGTTTTCAGTAATTCCTAAGGCTGTTGTGGCAATAAGAGAAACCTTTGAGTTTCTTTGCACTGCCCTGTGACCAGCAACTGCTATAACAACTCTTCACAGTGAAAATGTTTGTCTTTGAGGAAACTCCAAGTACCAATTAAAGCTGGGCCAATTTAATGCTTTCCTTGGGTGTTAGGCTGCACACCTGTAGAAAGAAATTCTGTGCTCAGGCAGTATTCTTTTTAACTTAACCAACACAGTATCTTGGATTTGATAGTTTAATTCTCTTTTGTAATTATTTCAAGTATTTAGACGTACATATTTACAAATATATACTGAGAAGTATTGTTCAGTTCAGAGTGTTTCTGAAGCCTTGTGATAGAAAAGCTATTTATATGGAGAAGCTATAGAGGCTTTTTCTTCTGTACACTGTGAAATATATAACTATACAACTGTGAATTCAGCGTGAGAGGTGTGAAAGAGAATCATTACTTACTGCAGGAGGATTTTATTCAGCAGAATGCAGTTATGCTGCTGGACAAAGTGCAATAGATCCCCATTAACTATTTAACAGCTATCTACAACAGCAGACACCTTATAAATTAATAGACATGCTCAAAACACAAAGTGGCTGTAGAGGAAAAGCTTGGAAGAGGGTGTAGATGAGCATCCAATTTAGTGGTTGCTATTTAATATCAGATAACACAGTTCTGGTTTTTTCTAAGGAGCAGAGAAACATGTCTTTGTGGAAAGTGCTAGAGATGATCCACTTCTAAGGTCTGCTCTCAGTAGCTCGTTTTACTAAATGATGAGTGTCTATTATAAAACTCAGAGCTAAATTATTCAGATGAAGAATCCATCACTATTCTGCAGGGGAAGATGCAGCTCCAGGATGAATGGCCGGTGTAAGTGGCTGCTGTCGTCGGGCTGACCTGATAGCAGGCACATGTGCTGCACCTGGCACTGCTGGAGGAGAGATGACAGCCAGTAATTCCTGCCTGTTATTTAAGGTTAAAAGTAGGGACATTAAATTGTCAATAATTAATTACAGCTTTATTGGGAAGTTAATTATTATAGCTTTTCTGGGTGCAGAAGGCTGCATGAATCTTCCATGGTGAGGTTTAGTGATTGCGATGCAGTTCAGCATTCCCACCCTGACTCAGAGCAGAGGGGAAGGTGCTGCTTTATAAACAGAAATGCTGATACCTTCCTGCTCCCTGCATTAAAATAAATACCCTGCTTAGTTCCAGTGCCTACTTCCTCAGGGAAAAGGAAGGGACTCCTTTCTTCAGGAGAGGTTCAAGCAGAGCAAAACACGTTTCTGTCAGCGATAGTTGGAATGAGTGTAAGAAAAAGATTAAAAGAAGGTGTGGATTTGAATAAACTGAGGAAATACTGAAACTGGAATGTCTCTAAAAGCATCTAAACTCTTAGGAGGCAAGGACTACCTGAGGGAAAAGTGTACCCAAAGCAATGGACATTCTGAGAAATATCTCAATCACTTCTGCAGGGGTGATACAGCCTTAACAATAAGATCATGATTAAAAGCATTAAAGCAAATTGGTGGTACTACATCTCCCATTTGTAATAAAAAATGATACGAAGATGCTACTTGGTCATGTGTTAACTTGTCTGGGAGGGTTTAATTTACATCCCTGTTCTTTATCCAATATGTTGTACTGTGTCAGGTCTCATCAGCCTGTGGTCTCACACCACACATGACACAGAGATGTGATGGGTACAGCCTGGCACCATTCATTATGTAGCATGAGTTGTATAGATATTTAGTATGGAGGTTTTCTTTAATTTTGCAACCAAACTAGCAAATCTATGACTTTATCAGTCCATCCGTGATACCATTACCTGAGTTTCAGATAGCACATAAATTAAAATTTTCTGTAGACCACTGAAAAATGTTAATATGTAAATGCAAGGAAAGCAGACCTGGAAGTTCCTCCTCTGGGGTGGTTTCAATGATTTTTAATACAATTTGATAAAGCACTTGTCTTGACTATTTCTGAATTGAGAAGCTACTCTTAATATTTTAATTCATAGGAATAATAGTGAGTGGCTAATTTAAGTTTTAGAGTGATTGCTGCTTTAGACTCCCACTTGAGCTCACTTATGTCAATAGAAAAACTCCTAATGACTGTGTCAATCTTTCTATTTTTCACTTTTTCAATTTAACTTTTGAGCTATAATTTTCTGGCTGTGACTCTTTCTAAAGTGGAATTTATTTGATTTCATTTGTACAAAATTTTATTTGGGGAGAAAATGTGTCCTTTTTAAGGACATCAGCAATCATCCTGTCTTAGGCTGAATACCTTAAACCTGAAAAAAAAGAAGACGTTGGACGTAATTCATCTGCTAGTCTGCAGAATAGTCCAGTACTGGGGTATTTGTTTCTTTCTGAATGACAGAAAGTTAAAATAGACATTTGTTCATTTTACTAGAACTACATTTCCATCAGAAAGTGTGACAAGCTAAATTTGGAGAAGCTCAAGTTTCAGAAGGAGAGCTCAAGTCCTCCTAAAGTCAGTTTTCCGAAGGGAGAGAAAATTCTCTGAACACAATGAAGCACCTGCACTTTCTAGAGAACAGAACTGGTGTTAGACTGATTTAACAGGGAAATTCAGCTAATTTTATTTGTAGTGAAGCATAAAATTAGATGAAACTCAATACAAACATAGCTTATTTGTTTCTTATGATCTTTTTTTCCTTGATTCTTATTCCAACCTCTGAATAAAAGCAATTGGCTTCAGTAAAACCAGTGAGTTACATGATGAGAGGCTTGCAAAGAGGGAAAAATCCCTCTGTGATTGGCCAGTGGAAAAGCAGCACTTAAATCCTGAAGGAAAAATACAGCAATTCTGCTGCTCTGCCCCCAGACAAGTCCTGGGAAGAAAGCAGCAGCCAGACAATGGTCGTGAGTGTACCCAGAGACTGGGGGAAGTGAAGCAGCTGTGCCAGGAGCTCTGTGAAATACCTCGGAGGCTGTTGAGAGGTCCAGGTCTTAAAAAAATGTTTGATGGCAGAAAGCAGGGTAGTTCAAAGAGTTTGGATGTGGAATTTTAGTGAGTGTGTCATCCACGGGTGCAGGTCATGCTGTCTAGACAAAAGGGAAATTCTAACTGTCTTTTCCTCTGCTCCTTATTATTTTTGAATACGGTCTTTTAAGCTGATCTGGAAATGCCAGAAAGACAGACATTTTAGTCTGGGCTGATAGATACAGGTCTAAAGCAGAGAATTGTATCAGCCAGTCATCATTGTGGAGATTAAAGTTGAAATTGTATTTATGAAAAAGATCATTGGAGACAAGATTTAGAGCAAAAGAATCAGGGAGCTGAGCCCGGAGCCTTCGGAGCCCCAATGAGTTCAGTCATTCTGAGGGCCCTGAGGGTTCAATTAACCTTGACAGCCTGGAGTCTCTTAAAAGGAGCAGAGCTCACGAATGAAATGCAATGAAAAATTACTACTTTTAAACTATTGGCAGTTTAAAACCTTGTCTCGACAGCAAAACCTACTCGGCAGACACCTCTAAAATGCTGCCCGCTAAATGCGCTGTAAATTTATTCCTCTGGCAGGTTTATTTCTTCATTAAATATTGATGCTGGATGGGGTTTAGCATATGCATCACGTTGCTGTAAATTGAGTTAGGAATTTATCAGGTTAAGTTAAGTCTAAAGGTCTCATTCGTGAATGTTCAGTCATGCGGCAAAGACGAGGGGACCCACAAATAACAGTTCTCAAAGCAAAATGTAAGAAACCTGAGAAGGCAGCTCTGTTTTTCAGTCAGATCATATGGGTATCTCTTGGGGAATTATTGATAGTTTGGGGTTTTTTTCCTTCTTCCCTGTTCTTATATGTTATACCTGATAGGGTTCACTTTCTTCATAATCTGTGATACAAGATGATTTTTAGGAAATGTGCAGTAGTGCAGTTAGAAGAAGATATATTAGAAAAAGATCTAAATTTTCAATAGTGTGTTTCTTCTGTTAAGTGGAAAGGAAAGAGCTTTTAGCAAGTTTTTCTTGAATAACTATTTTCTTGTATGTTAAATAGAGGACTTTCCAGCATCTTGACAGATGAACTCTGGCTTGCTATGATATACACAGAGTATTACCAAATGTTTACCAGATAAATAGTTCTCTGTCAGTGGGTAGCTCTGTGATTTTCCCTTTCATTGGATCTGGGTTTGTGCTATACAGTTGCCATCACATCTATTGCACTGCTCGGCTTATATTTCATGATTAAAGAAATTAAAATTTATCAAGTACTGGAATAAGAAATAGGAGAAATAGTGCACAGCCCATTCCAGTATGGAGTTCTTGCTAAAAAATCATGAAACCTCTGGAATATATTGAAGTCCTCTGTAATGAGCAGTAGTTGTATGGATATTTGCCAGTAATGAGTAACATAACCCCATGAGTTAGAGCACATCAATTGATAGTTTTATTTGGGGGATGGGAGGAGGAAGGAGGCATCCACAGATCAATGCATTTCATATTTGACCAGCTCTAGTTGACATTCTAGTGAATAAACTCTGCAGCTAGGAAATTCCCTACAGGTTCTTTGCAGAGTGAAAGCATTTGGTAAGATCTCCTAGAAATCCCATCTGTGTTTCTGATAATATTCTGCAACAACTTCAGTAGTGATCTTAAGATCCATATGGATCTTGTTATAGTCCTGCTGCTTGCTGTGGGACACGCTGGGAATTGAGGTGAGTCGTAAAAGATCATTAGCTAAACTCTGTGTGATTAATTAAAACTTCAGATTCCTAGCTTTAGTGTCCTAATGTATCTTGTTAATTAAAAGGAAAAAAGGTTATTTGAATTCTGATAATTTTTGAGAGAAATATATGATCTTCATAAGTGGCACTTTTTTCCCCTCTTCCTTGGTAGGTAGATATAAGATAGTTAGAAGAGAATAATAGAGCATTTGTGTGCATTATTTTTTCACATTTACTTTGCAACAGAACTTCTACCTCCTATTTTTATTAAATACATGGGTTGCTAATGATCAAACATACTGGCTAGGAGAAAAACTATGCCAGATTTGGGTTTTCACTAAGGTGATTTCTACCTGCTTATGGCTTAGCAAATTAGTGATGCTAAGGATGAACCAAAGTGTGAACAGAAGGAAATGGCTGTAGAGGAGAAAAGGTTTTGTTCAAAATTACTATTTGTTGAAATCCGTACATTTTAATTGCCTTAATTAAAGTTATTAGAATACAATTATTTGCAGCTAACCTAACCAACACCTCTCATTCGACTGCCATGCAAAATATTCCTGTTACGTTCTTAATCTCTCTCAATGAATCAACCTTATTCCCTGCTGGATTCCCCCAGGCTATCAGAGTATTGTGCCGTAGGAAAAGGAATAGAGGAATTAATTCTGGAACCTTCAAACTCTTTTGCTGATGAGTATCTCAAAGTGTGGCATTCATAGTTACAAAATCCAGATGTAGTGTCTTTCTTGATTTGTCTTTCTTGGGGGTTTTTGTGTCATATGAGATCAGGCAATAGCTTTTAAAGGCAAAGGAGCAAATGCAGTAGAGACACGACATGCTTAGCTCCCATTCTGGATGTGCACAGTTACCCCATATACTGTGATTTCCACCCAAAGAAAACCTTATTCTGCAGGTAGGAGGTGGAGAGGGGAGTGGGCACCATGAGCACCAGTTAGATCCCCCAGTTGGCAGAGTTCATAGTGTAAATGGCACAGAGTATACACCTTTTTACAGTTTAAATACAGCTGCTGTGCTTGTTTAGTCTGAACCGTTAAATTTATGCTATTTATCAACTATCAAATTCACCATTTGTTGCTGAGCCAGAATACTTCTGCTGGGAGGACTTCTAATTTTTATTTCAAAGAATTCCCAGGCTGGATAATCCAATCTATCTCTTGATACAGTGCTCCAGTAGGTACAGAAGCATGGCCAATGTTCTATCCCACTGTCCCAGTATCCTGCTCGATACATCCCCAGTATTTTCACAGCTTTTATGTATTTGGAGTTTGGGATTTCCTAAACCAAATGGGAATTTGTGATATGTGTGAACCTCAGGGGTTTTGTCTGATCTCCTCAGGCATAATTAGTCTCCTTGGTGTTTAAACAGATGCATTAGTTCCTGTATGAATCACTCATGATACATAACAGGTACTGCTTTTGATGTTTGAAAATTTTCAGACCTTAATTATTGAAAATCTTAATACAGTAGCATCTGAAAATGCTGCATTGCTCTTCTTTTTCATTATATTAAACCCAGAGAAGCTTATTTGATTCTTGAGCCTTCTGAGGAGATCAGAATAGACAAAATCACAGATAGAACAATTTTCTCAGTCAGAAAGCAAGGAGAAGGCACTTAAATTAGTCTTTTTTGGAGAAAGTTGAGAAAAGAGGTAGCAGGACCAAGAGAAGAGTGAAATAATAGGTATTTTCCTTTTCATAAATTTCCTCTGTGTACTTAAAATGTATGTAACTTATATAGTGTAAAAGACAAAAGACCAAGTACCAGAAGGCAGGACACCTCATACTTGGGTGCATCACTCACTGTACAACTTGTTTTTCCCAGGTGGCCAGAGAACAATGAATATGGAGCAACATGGCAGGGCAGGAATGTTAAATTGAAAGAAAAGGAAGTAAGGAACAGATTAGTGCTAATAAAAATTTTAAAAATCTTTTTCAGGCACTTAACATTTGGATACTCTGCTCACAATGAACATTTAATTCTATGAAGCAATCATTTTCTAACTTAGCTGAATGACAAATGCTAACAACGAAAAATAAACATAATAATGATCTAATGTGTGCATCTGAGGAGGTCTTGCATGCATTATTTGCTCCTAATCTCTGCTGAGAAGATAAATGTCAGTAGGATATTATGCCATTCATATTTCTCCACTTACTCTAAACTGTTTGTATTAAATAGGCCACAGGCAGAGGGAAGTGAGTGTGAGACAAACCAAATCCATAGTCCCATGAAATCAAAGATTTGTTTATATGCATGCTTCCAAAAAGGCCATTAGTTTTTAGAATCAACCCAACATCTTAAAAACCACTATCATTTATTTTACCAAAATGAGTGTTTTCCTTATAGCTCAACTAACAATTAGAAGTATTTGATGTCTTTCTGGCAAGCTACTATTACAGTCATAGCATTTATGATCTTTATATCCCCTAATATCAGTGGTTTCCTGCTTTTGGTGCCAATGATTAGATAGAGAAACTGGGCATAGTCCTAAAAGGAAACTCATATAAATGTATTTTATGCCCATAAGCTGTTGCATGAATGTGTATCAACAAAACACTTGATTTTCCTTTGTTTTACCACTTCTATGGATTGAGCAATAGGAAGAAATAACTTCTAGGAAGTAATAGGAGGAAATTTCTGTCCTTCTCATGCAATTGCTTTTAACAAGAATTTAGTAATGTCCTGATAAGCAGCATTTTGAGGGGTAAGAGATTGGAGAGGAAATCCAGAGACTTATGTTCTGTATCAGTGACTTGCCATTCACTTAAGCTGTGACTACCTGATTTACCTCTATTTATTGCTGTCCCCACCTCGTTCTGTCCTGCCTATCAAGTACAACCTTTCAGCAGAAGTGGTTTTATTGCTATATATCTGTTCAAAGGAAGCAAAGGTGGCAAATGGAGCTTTGAGCTCAGTTACACTCACAGTTATTTTGCAGGTAAAACCCTTAAAAGACTGTGAAGTGACTGTATGAGTGTTGGAGAACAGCATGTGCCATACACAACAGCCACTCTTCATCTCTTTCTTCCATCAGCCACTCTGTACCTCCTGTACTATGTGCTGGTGGTACACTGANGTCAGGATAAAAATATTTCTTTAGTTTTGCTGTTAGGAATAAAAAAAAAAAAGACTGTATTTCCCATTACTGCCCATTGTTCTGCTACACAGAACTCTAATGATTGACCCTTGGTGTCTTATTGTGCTTATTCATTGGGAAGTATTAGAGGATAATCAATCCACTTGTGTCCTCCTGTAAGAGAGTTGCATGTGTAACTGAAATGTTTAATTGCCTTTTTTTGTGCATCCTCCAGTGCCGGGTTAAATTTGTGTTAGTGAAGAGGAGTAATTCAAGGTTAATATGCTGTTAAATTCTTATTTGAGAATTTAAGTGGGTACTGCTCTTCTGCTGGAACAGCCCTCCTGACTTGCATTGGTTAGACTGCAATAATATATAACCATGTGTATGT
>VYZX01030103.1:1737-25113 GCA_013401335.1 Brachypteracias leptosomus
TAAAATAATATACACACAGAGACATTTATAGAAAAGAAACTCAAGGGATGTAAGGAGAGACACTTTTGCCAGCTGGAACAAAATCTAAATCTAGACCTTCTGACAAAGGGCCCCTACAAAGAATATTGAAAATCATGTTGCTTTTTACTTCAATTTCTCCATATGCTGAACATGTGAGAGGTGTCAACTTCAGGGCATAATATAGTAGATGTACACTCCCCAGCAACATAATTATCAAGTGTAAAGGAGGTTTTAAGACACCTTTGCTGGCTGCAAATCATAGAATGCCAGGTTGGAAGGGACCTCAAGGATCATCTAGTCCAACCTTTGACTAAGGTTGGACTAAAAATCAATGGTTTTGTCTTACTATAGGCTATGATTGTAAGAATATCAACAGAAAATAAAGTGATTTTCTTGTGTAATCATTTTAGCTCACCTGAAGAGCCTCCATTCTACCCTGAAGCTGCAATCTGTCTTCCAAATCCTGACAACGCTCTTCTAGAAAGAGAATTTGTTCCTGCAGCTGATTCCTTTCCAATTCCAACTCTTCCACCACACTCCGTAAACCTACTTAAAGCAAAGAAGAAAAATGATTTCAAGAAAGGTCTACTAGAATTCCTGAAGTCTTGCAATGTTTCAGCTTTTTATTCATGGTTCTCATCTGATGGGCACAATGGGATCTCAACCATCTCCAGTGGAAATGCCTGAGGTCCTGCATTTCCAAAAATCAGATGGCAAAAGCACCCTTTTAACTGCTGAAAAATCAAACTGAAATTGCATAGCTCAGGAACTCAGAGATCCTGGCAGAAATATTCTAAAACAATATTGCTGCTCACTCAATAGTGAGGCTCATGTTACTTTAATCACACATTAATTGTGTGCTGGCAGGATCAGATCTTCAGTAATTATTAATAAACAAAGAAAATTGGTCTGTATCAAACTTTGCAAGTGAGTCTATTCCATTTTACCACCAAGATATATTTGCAGCCTTTACCAACCATTTGCACTAAAAAAATAATAATTATTTTATTTTTAAATTAAAAGCATACAGCAATGAAATGCAGCTCTGCTTTGGAACACAACTGTGATGCAGTTTTGAAGCACATTCACAAGACTTATAACTTAAAAAACACATAATCTTGCCACACAGGATATTTCCTGGGCAAGGCTCAGCCAATTCCAGTGCTTAGTGATATTTATATTCTCCTGAACCCAAACTAGGCAGTTCATCCAGCACGCACATGCTTTCAAATGAAAAAGGAAGGAAAAGCAAGCCAAAAAAATCCCACAAAGATTAGACTACACCACAAAATGGGCTGTTAGCTGAATTTGAAAACAAAAATAGACACAAAAATACAAGATGTGCATGCTTTAATCAACTGTCTAGTGGCTATCACACCTGCAGGAGGTGAAGGGTACTCTGGCCACCAACCTCCCATGTTTTCTCCTTCAGCTGAATCTGTGCTATCCAAGGTGACACTCAACTCCTGGAAGCATTGTTTCCCATCAAAGCTGTATTCTTCCTACACACAAAACACAAGAATGGAGTTTAATTGAAAGAAGGAAGGAAGCAAGGGTAAAATACCTATTGTTATTAAAAGCATAGTTTCAATTAAAGGTCCTAAAACTCTGCAAGTGGTTCAGGGGACTAAATTAAGTATATGGACATCTGTGGAGTGACCTGCCCAGTTTCCAGCTTATTTCCAGAAAAGCCAAGTCTCCCACAGGCTTTTTTGGGTAATTACCAGGCCTCTGAAGACACCCTCAGGCCTCTGAAAGGCCATTGGATAATTATGTTTGGGTATCTTTATTGCTCCCCTGATTTCTACAGTTAGTAGGGTCCTTTGAATCTCAGGGTGAAGTATCAGAGTTAACAGAATTATTATTCCAAGGCTGCTCAGGAAGGTGGTGGAGTCACCACCCCTGGAGGAGTTTAAAAAACAAGTAGCTGTAGCACCTGAGGCTATGGTCTAGTGGTCAGGGAGATGTTGGGATGAAGCTTGGACTTGATGATCCTAGAGGTCCTCTCCAACTATAATGATTCTCTAACTGACACTACTTACTAATTATTCAGGAAAGCTCCATCAACAGAGATTTGTAAAGACTGTATCTAACCCCAAAATATATTCTAACATATTAAGCATGCACATAGCTTCAAGCTTGGGAATTACTCCAGAGAGAAGCTCATTGGTTTTCAGTGTAAACTTCACTAGACTCATTACTCAAGGGATAGAGGAATGATGCCAGTGGAATTTCTTGTCTTCTGGCTATGTACATGATCATTAAATTCAAAGCTTGCAGTTACATCACTAAGTTCTTAAGCCTTTAATGTTTTTAAGTGTAGAGCACCACATACATAATAGAACTTTGTATATTTAATTAACATACAGGTAAAAATAAACTCTTCTCTTCACCCACCTGCAGCTTCCTGCTGGTCTGATTGTTTTTCCTTCTTGCCTGCTGCAGCCTGCCCATTCCTTGAACTGTGGTCAGTTCCTCCTCCAGCTCCTGCTGCCCTGAGACTATGGCTGGATCAGAGCAGCCAGGAAAGAACCAGTCATCCTCAATCAGTTTTGTGCCACAGGAAAGCAATTACATTGATATCAGACACTACTACATGAGAAGAGATCATGGACAGGCTGAAGTCCCTATGAATGACTGACAGGAACAAGATTAAAGAAGCCAACCACTGTGTTCCCTCCAAGGTTACTATTAGAACATGAGAAAAGTCTGCCCACTCACTAAGCAGCAGCAAACTGAAGTCAAACTTTACTTCTTCATCAGCTTTAAATGAAGACTTTATATAGGAGACTGGAAAGGGTGAGGTTAAGCTGACACTAAAACAAAAGCCAGCCAATTAAAGTGCCAAATTACATCTCATTTCAATTTCCCAGGTTAAAATATACCTCATTTGTATGACAAGAGCATCAGCACAAGCTGTGGTTTCTAGAGTCTCAATCACATTCCTTTGACATGCATCCCTTTTGACTTGAATTTTAGTATGAGCTACAGAGCCAGATAATTTTAGGAAGTCACAAGCACGTGTTACACTGCAAACTGGCATCAAACCATCTCATCATAAATTAATAGTATCATTCTTTTAAAGACAAATACAGAATCACTGGTAAATAAACACACTGAATAAATTCAGAGTATGAAAGCTCAGGTAGGCACCCTGCACATTGTTAGAAATTATTTTTTTTCATTTCAAGTACATTCCCATCTGTTTTGTGAGATGACAAAACATGTTTGGGGTGAGAGATTAGGAAATAGGTGTTCCATGCAAAGCAGACAAAAACAGAACAGCCAGGGAAAAGAAATGGAAGTAAAGGTGGCTCCATACTTTAACTGAAAGATTAATTACAAATTTAGCTTTCAATTTAACTGCATCAATCCTTAGTTGTCCTCACAGTGTGCAAAATTCAGGGAACTTATGTTGATGTATCTGTGAGGTGAAAACCAAGAACTATGAGATTGAGCCCTAAGGGGAATATTCAGCTCTCAGCTGAGTTGTTCAAGGATTACCTGTACCACAAATTTCATTTAAATCTAGGTGTTACACAATTGTATGTTAAGTTTTTCCTGAAATATTACCAAATTACATACTTGGCATGTTGTCAGAAAAGATTAGAGCACAAAAATTAAAGAAAAAAAAAAATTGACCTTTTTAAAGCAGGGCTAAGTTGGATTTTACTTCTGGGTTGATCACATGCCTTAAACCTCTGTTTACAAGAGCTGTCATTGAGTCAGTGAAGCAATTCAAGAAGCAAGCACTATTCCAGGTAAGAACTTAACCCCTTCTTCGGAAAAAAGAAAATAATTTCAATTTCTTAAAAGTTGAAATTGAGGTAATCTGGTTTCAAGGATAATTAGAATGAGTAACTCAAAATATTTAGGTTCCCAAGGGCTTGGTAATGAAAAAAAAAATGAAATTACCATTGTCAGATGAAAAATGGAAGTATAGAAATTGAGCTTTAGAATTATTTAGAACACTTAGGCAAGTGTTAAAGCCCTTTTAGTTAAACTCAGCATTGCTTTAACAATGAGTAAAGTCACTACATTTTCTTAATGTTTTACAGCAGCTCATGGAGCTTTTCATTTGTAATTATACCCAATGTAAAAATCTGAAAAGCTTCCCCAGAGCAACTTTCTTCAGATACAAGCTGCATTTAAATTAACTAATGAAGTGTCTGTATTCCTTGTGTCACTATTGACACCAAATATCACAATCTTTAGTGGTCTGCAGAGGAAACAAGCCCCACTATCAATGTAATTAATCAGTGTTATCCTCTATGATTTAGCAGCTCTCCACACACTCAACCCAAAAGAGAAATGGCAAATTTTCATAGACTACCATGGAATGAGTAGTGGATTTATATATACTGTTTAAAATACTGGTGTTTAAAATACTGATAGCTAATATTAATGAATGCAAAGTTCTGCAATTTATGGGTTGGAATATAACTGGGTTCCTAAAAAAATACCACTGACTTTCCAGTAATTTAAATGAATTTGAGCCTTAGTCACAACCACAAATTTTTCCTCACAAGGTCACAGCATAAATATGGAGCCAGCTGTTACTACAAAGGCAGATAAATGATAAACAGCTATTGCAAAGCAGGAAAAAAAAATAAATAAAAAGCCCAGTTAAACCCAGCATTTGTTACAAGTACCACTAAACCCCACAAACCATCAATGGCAAATCTTCTAAGGTACTGCTGGCAATTTCCTCAGGGGGAGCAAGAGGAGAAGAAATCAGCAGCAGTAGATTACAAGTTGCCATTGCTGCAGGAACCTGCATGCACAAAACTGATGGGAAACCATGTTCTGCCTGGCTGCCCAGACCCCAGGGTGGGGTAGGAGTGGAGGGGGAAGGGACGCTGAGTGCTCATCAGGAGGAACGGCAGGAAAGAGGCAACAGAAAGGTCATGCTCATCCCAAGGGGAAAAAAAAAAAATGCAAAATTAAACACAGGTGAAATTTTACAACTCTTATTAATATTGCATGTGGATCTGTAGTTACCACTGGGGAGGCAACAGGTTGTTTTAAGGGAGGGAATATTATTCTCTTTGAATTTCAAAGCGTAAATGGCTCCAAAAGAGGAGACGTGATCCTTCAAACATTTCTGTGCTTACACACTGGACTTGCAAATTGGTTATGGAAATGAAAAATAACTGAGGAACAGCTTAAAATGTGAGCCTTCTCTTTAACTAATTGGATTAATTAGGGTGGCAGGCTGTGCACATTAAAATGTGCCCTTAATCCCCACACAGTTCACAAAAATTTGTAATATGGGACTAGATGGCACAGAAAAAAAAGCAGTAAAACTCACTGAAATTTAAACAGGCTTTTCTAAGTTTTAACAGAAGCTGCTTCACTTTCTCCCCATCTGCTTTATTAATAATTTAGAAAGCTACAAAACCTGAGATCACTTGAAATATTCTTTCCTGTAGGTAATTTACTATTTTTAAGTAGCTCTAAACCATTGCCAGTTAAAAGTTATTCAGTGAACACTTATTAACAGCTTACTAAATATTCTGGGAAAGGTTTCTCATTAATTATCTTTAAAGAGAAACTCCATCTCAGGCACATTTTATTGAATTTTATTTATTTTACCACCTTCATTCATCCAATTCAATGTGACAGTTCCCCACACCTTCACCACTTGTTTGAGGCAGCTTTAATATTTTAAACAGTGGCTATTTTATCATGGATCATTCATATGCAGACAAAAAGCTTCCAAAGTCAGTCCAAGCAGCCTTACAGAGCAGCAACTCAGATGGCAAAGGGAACGAGCACATCTACTCATAAAAATGATGCAAAAAAAAAAAGATGAAGGTATGAAAAACACATTTGAGGGAGTAGGAAAAAGCAGAAATTGCAAATTGAAGCAATTTCACTAACTCGACAAATCTTAGGGCTACAGAAATTAGTTGTGGGATATAAATTCAGCCTAAAATACAGCAAACAGATCTATATCTCAGGTAAAAGATGATAATTTTATCTTAAATAAAACAATTCACCTTCTCTCTCCTCCTCAATCTGAGCCATCCTCAAGGCCATGGCAGATTTCTCTTCTCTCACTTGATCCCGGGACTCCTCTGACTCTGCAACATTTTCCTGCCATTCCAAGAGCTGACTCTGCAGTTCATCCACACTCCCTGATTCACTGGCCTGCCAGGAGAAATTGGGCATGAAAATATATAAAATACATATATTTATATAAATATATACTTATATAAAATACATTGATCAGATCCCACTGCAAACATAAATAATATTTTAAGTTGGCAAACCCTTTGCAGAAAAAATGATCCATTATAAAATCACTATTTTGCATAAACAAAAATCTAGGAAATTTATGATACTGCAGGTTACACAAAAAGCAAGCTTCAAAAAGTAGCTCCACAAAGTAGCAACAATGCTACTGCCAGTTGCATTTTTAATCTGAATATTTTTAGCCAAAAAAAATCAAAATATTTGTTGCACATTGTCATCTTAAAACACTTAAAGTAAAACAATATTTAACTGTCTAAGTGGGATAATGAATCTCTCTTAAATTTCTTTCCATGAAGAGAATAAAAATGTTTCTGCCTTCCCATCAAGATAAAATTTATTTTAAAAAATTTTACCAAAAGAAGACAAACAATTTCTCCACAAAATTTGGAAGAGACAACATAAAATGAATTGTTTCAAACTGGATCTGTTGGTAGGGCTGTACAAAGTTACCATGATTAATGCTCATTGTTAATCCATCTAAAGCTCTTTAGAAATATTTTCTAAGTATTCTCATTTTCTTATCCAGACCTGTACATTTGTCAAGGTTTCTGCTATTATTTCCCTCTGAAAGCAAAATAACAGCCACGCTTTGATGACTCATGTTAATATAACTGAATAACTAGTGAACTGCTTGGAAAAACATAATTTAAGGTACATGGCAGACTAAGTAAAAATCAATTTTTAAATCATTTAAAGCCTGTTGGCTCATTATCCAGCTGAGCAGCTCTGAAACTGACAATTCCAGGTATCACTAAATAAATTTTCAGCCCCAAAATGCAGCTAACACACTTTTCAGAGCCTAATTAGCACTGTTTGTTAATCAGTAACTTCTAGAAATCCATTTTAAAGTTAACCTGTGAAGCTGCCCTCTTGGTAACTTGGTCAAGATCAGCTTGCAACTTCCTCTGCTGCTCCTCATAGACTTCCAGCTTAGTCAGCAATTCTTCTACAGAAACATAATAAAGTTGGTTCAGCAGGACACAAAACTAACAGGAAGACCAATAAAATTTTAAAAGATTCAATAAGAAAGTTCAGATGATAATTTATTTCAGTTTGAAGACCTCTGTTGTGATCCATTTATCCATTAAATAGACTTTTTGATTATTAATTATTGACAAGTGGTTTAAATCTAATCTGCTGATGACTTAGACTAACTGAAAAGACTGGTTTCCATTTATTTCCACTTCCATGTCAGAGAAAATAACACAGGAGGAAACAGAAAAATCTCTCACAGAGCTCTACTTTAAACCATCTGAGGTTTTAAGCAAAAATTCCCTCTCAAAATGTCTCTCCTTTCAAAAGGAAAGATAATAGTTAATTCACCTGCAACTCATTGCTCTCAAAAGTTTATTGTATTACATTTTCCAAGTGTGTTTATCTCATTTTTCCTCCTAAGAGGTGCCTCTTCCACTTCCAGGAAAAGTTTACACCTATTCTGCCTAAGCCTAAATGCCACAAGAATTATGCACAAGGGGATTTAGAGAAGAAAAAGCTGAGCTGGAACTGCCTGAAATATTATGAGCTATTGTTCAAAGTTGCATGAAGCACCTTCAGAACCTGCTTTAAAAAGAGATACACTTAGAAAATGTCAAATTCATACCATTTTGAGTCCTGATTTCATATAATGATTGCAGCTTGGTCTGTAGCTCTTCATTTTCAGTTTCTAATTCAGAGACACGATTGTTTAAGGCAGAGACATTGTTATTCTTTGATGAAAACTAAAAGAAAAAAATAAAGTTAAGAGTGTTTCAATTCACCAAAACACCAGAAACACACAAAAGTCAAAATAACTATTTTTTTTATTTAAATAAAATTTAGAATAGCTGTTTTTCTAATATTTACAAGTGAAATAAACTAATAAATTTGCTACTGAATGGTTTGTACCATTTTTTATTAAAACTTCATCCTGTATCAATATTTTATTCATATATATATTAATTTTATATAAAGATACTTGACTAAATTATTTTAATATTCTATTAACCCCAGATTTTACTTTTTTCAGTCAAATCTCCAAGCTCAGTAGCTTATAAGAGGTGTAGAATATACAACACAATGTTATACCTACATTTTTCAGTTCATCCTCTAACTGTTTGATTCTTGACTTAGACCATGCCTTCATTTTCAGAAACTTGGCCTCAGATTTGCTGGCTTCTTCTGTTTTCAATTTCACTTGTGCTAAGAAACAAGAGGCAAAAAGTTATTTAAAACTGGGCAAATATTAATACAAGACCTGTGTTTAATTCTTTAGCAATTGGAAGTTACACAAGACAACTCCACTTATAGAAAAATGAGACATATAGTGAAATTTTATGGTTCATGTGATCATCTTGGTATTCCTATAAGCCTGATTATTATAGTATTTGATCATAAATACTTTAATTAGTGTGATAATAACTCTGCCACCAAATTTAATGTGGTTCTACTTGCAACAGGTATGAAACTGGTGTGCAATATATGAGTCTGGGGCAAAGGAACCCTTTGTATGTTTTAATGGGATACCTTCCAAGTCTTCCAACTTCTCTTTGGTTATTGACTCCAGATCTCCAACTTCTTTTGAGTTAATTTGTCCACTACTTAATTCTGCTACTTGTTTCTTCAGCTGGAACAGGGCTTGGTCTTTCTCCTGCAGCTCAGTCTCATGTTTCTCCTGAATTTCATGCAGCTCAGCATTGTGTTTCTCCTTAACTTTTGTCAGCTCGAGCTCATGTTTCTCCATCATGTCTCTCAGCTGGGCTCTCATTACATGTTTCTCAGCATCCAGTTTAGACTGGAGGTTTTCTTTTTCAGACAGAAGACGTTTCAGGTTTTCATTAATCTCCTGTAAAAAAAGGCAAAAAAAGCCCCCACCTTTATATTTTAATGCATATTATTCTTAGTACCATTGTCAAATATTAAATCTGTACTCCTATATACATTATAATCACAAATCAGGGCTACTGGTGGTAACCTGGCTCTACAACAGCTACTCAGCTCTGATTTTTCAAGACAAAATTGGGGACTTCAAAATGGCATCACTTATTTGAGTGCAACCTCTCCCACAAGTGAAAATGGAATAAAAAAAGAATGTTTGGGTCCATGGAATATTAAATAATAATAAAAAAACCCAACAGAAAACAAAAACAGAAGCAGATCTCTAACAATGATCCCAAAGATTAAGAACATTCACTAAGATGCCATCCAGATGTTGTTACCTACATCCATTAAAACTAAAAGTTGGCACTGGTCTAGTTGTTCTAGTTTTCTGTTAGTGCTTATTCTACATTTAGCACCTTTACATGAGTTATTTTACTACATAAAGAAGTAGAAAAGATTAGAGATCACTGTAGCAGAGCAGTTCACTCACATTAGACCTGCTGTTCAAAAATCTACATTGATGATACATTAATCTAGGAATATAAACTGTCCAAGCAAAGAAACTGTGCAGAGCAGCAGAGGGAATGGTTCCAAAGTATGGTTAAAATGCCTTATATAAATAAAGCAAGGCTTGCTGCTCCTTTAATACTTAACACTGTAATGGAATCTCAGCTTTAAGTTCATGTTGTCACAGTCAAACCTTCTCCTTGCCCTCAAGGAGCATTTCTGTCCCTCTGCCTCAATATTTTATTTAAAACTATCTTTTGTACCCAACCAAAGAGCTTTTTGAACCTATAATGGACCTGATGTGTGTGTGCACCTATATTATTTCTTACTTTCAACTGCTGGTCCTTGGCATCCAATTCTTTCTGCAAGACATCTATGACCTGTGTTCTTCCCAGCATGACTTCTTCTTTTTCATGGAGCTTCTGCTTCAAGGCCTTTAATAGCTAGCAAAAAAAAAAAAGAAAAAATAATCAAGCAATCAATAAAGGAGTTAAAACCTTCAGAAGAGAAAGAAAGAGACTTATCTTTAATTTCCCAGCCAGACATCTGCTGTGGAGGTTTAGTAATTACATGATTCCAAATTCCCATGTCTAAGTCAAAGCAAATTCTGGAGTTTCCAAAGCAACACACCTGTTCTAGGTCAGCACTGGCATCAGATTTAGCTGCTAATTTAAAGAGCTCCTGCTCATGCTTTTCTCTCTGTGCTTCTAGTTCCTTTTCCTTTTCCTGGATAATATTTTGGAACACACGTACCTAAAACCACACAGAAAGTAAATATGAAACCAGGCCACAAAGGTATAGTAAAAAGTACCTTGAATTGTCTACAGCAAGATGATGTATTCTACCTTCAGTCTCAATTCTGCTTCCATGTAACAGTAAATATAGTAAATATTGTCAGTGACTACTGATGTCAGTGGTACATGCAGATAAAACTCCAACTTACAGCAAGTTTCTCTCAATTCCACAATAAAATCTTTAAATGAGAAGCAAAGTCCCATCCACTTCTGTTAATATCACAGGTTGCCACCTTTTTTTTGATGCCATGGTTCTGAGACATCATATATTTACTCAAGAATAATCCAGAAATTAAAAATGGCATTTCTTGACTATTGAGACAGAAACACTACAGACCCCACTTCTTTCAAAGAATGTCAATATTTTTACAGTGTGTTTACTTACATTTTCCATATATGTAGCTTCTTTTCCTTGGAAATGCTCTCTTTCTTTGTTCTGAATATTTTTAAGGCTCTCAATCTGCTCCTGGAACAAGCTACATTTTTCTTCACTGTCTCCAACCTTCTTGGTAAGGTTTTGAACTAGAATCTGCATGCTCTGCAGTGATGACTCTTTAGCAGCCAGCTGGTTCTTTAGAACACAAAAACAATTAGAAGAATGGACCAGAAAAAAGAGCAAACATCCTGAAGCCACCTCCTACCCTTTCCTTCAGTTGAAGCAAAACTCAAACTTCAGGTTTGGTTTGAATTTGACTGAAATCTATCAGCAGATTCTGAAGTTGATACTAAATGTATAAAAGGCTCTGATAAAAGAAGTTATTAAAAATGGATCTATGAAAATCAATGAGATAATCAGCAAAGAATTTTTATTCACATGAATAACTGCAGAGGATTTGTGCTTCAGAGAAGGATCCACCACGTAACGTGTTGATTGCTTGAAACCTTTATGGAGGTTTTATTTTTCAGCTGCTAATATACCTTCAATTCTTCATTGGGCAAGAGCACTTCCTTGGCAGCATCACCTGCTCCCCAGGCCATCTGTAAATCAATGATATAAGCATCTCTCTCAGCTAACTTCTTTTCCTTCTCTGCCAGCATGGCATCCATCTCAGCCCCACGGCAGCGCTGGGCCTCCAGGTCCACATTCTGAAAATAAAAACACACCACTGCTTGTAACCTGTACTAATTCCAAATACAACAACAGGTTGCAGCCTATCCTGCTTAAGAGTATTGAAAAAATTACTATCAAACTTATAACCTGGTTCAATTTGAAGTGTAATCTTCATTACTGAGCTTTTCTCCCTGAAATTCTGGAGCATTCCCATTCCTGTCCACATCCCTGCACAGAACAGCTACAAACCAGAACATTTCCTACATTTCTTCCTGTTACAACTTATTTTTACAACAAGAAAACCAGCATTTTTTTGTTCAAAATCCAAGGTTTCAATAGAGCATTAACCCACAAAGTTCCTACTTGTGTATCTTATTCCATTCATTGCCAAACAACTACAGAAGTGCCCTTGAGGAGTCACTGCTCACTGAAAAATAAACCAGAATTCTCACTGGGTTTGCTCAGGAAGGTTGTAATAAAAATTTCTCTGTCTACTCAACAGAAAATTCTGAGTATCTGTTTAGTAATGCAAGATAGAATTAAATATACAAGTATATATTTAAATAAATATTTAGATAACTATATTTAAATAAATATATGAGTATCTGTTTAGTAATGTAAGATAGAATTAAATATATATACATATATTTAAATAAATATATTTAGATAAATATATTTAAATGAGTATCTAGTCAGTAATGCAACACAGAAGTAAATATACATACATATATTTAAATAAATATATTTAAACATAATCCTACACCACAGATGGGAAAAGCATCATAAAAACCCCACCTTTTTTTGCAACTCCTCATTTTTCTGGGTGATCTGGGATTCTAGTTCTTCTATTCTCCTTCTCAGCACCAGTAATTTCCCACGAGTTGCTGCAGCATTTTCCTGGTCACCATCTTTGGACACCTGCAGAAACAGGGAGGTTTGCATTCCACAAAGAGGTTACACCTGACTTCTGAGCCTTTACTCTTCAGATAATAATACTGGTAAGAAAAAGTGAATTTCACTTCTGCTTTGTGTTTCAGTTCTCTTATATATTGCATATTCCCTGTAGAATCTAGACAAAGGCTGCACAGAATTTCTATCGAGCTTGCAAAAACATTTATATTTCAATTATTGATGATAATTATTGCTGTAAAGTGGACTGAAATGTGCAATAAGGGCAATTATTTCCTCTGGCAATTGTAACCCATATAATCTGGTAAGTGCAGTCCATGTAACTCAGAGGGGAAAAAGGACTATTGGGGACATAGAAGTGAGAATTCAGCTGTTCCTAAACTCAGTGTTTCCATTCTGAATTTTAGTAGATGCAACTACTGTTATAGAAATTATTTGCCACTACAAAAGAAATCAAGTGCAATTGCTAAGAAGGTGTTTTATTAGAAAATCAGAGCAGAAACATAAATAGCTACTGTGTCTCTTTGAGGGCATGTAAGGACTTCAACAAACTGATCTGTTTCAGCATCTGTTTAAAAAACAAATGCCCTAGAAATATTCAAGCCTCACTAAAGTTGTTTTTGAAGCTGCATGAAGTCAAAACTTGCTATTTTCAAGAAACATAAGCCAGGAAAATACAAACAGAGCTGAGAATCTCTTAACAGTAAAACACTAGTCACTTAAATGAGACATTTCTATATTTAATTCACATTTTGCCACCAAGGACATTTTTCCATTTCCACTTTTACCTTGGGCATTAACAAATTAGAATTTGTTTTCATTTCTTCTCAAAAACTTTGTGACTCACATGTTAAAAATTTGAGCTGCTAATAAGATGAAGATCAGAAAGAATATTTTTACTAAAACAATCTGGAAGGAATGTTCAGTTTTCTAAATTTCTATGGGAAGACAGAAGAATGAAATAGAAATACAGAGATGGGCTGAGAGCATCCACAGAGCCTACCCTGACCCTAAGCTGATGCAGATCAAAATTGGAACTTTGGCTCCACTTTTGAGCCCAGAACTCAAACTGTCTTAGAGACATCATGGCTGGACTTACAGAAATCATGTCTGCTTTAAAATGTAAGGACACTTGCCTTTTTTTGTTCAGCTTTTGCCTCCAAGCCTCCTGATTCTGATAACTGTTTCTTCAGTTCTTCCAACTGTGAGCTCAACGATGCAACCTTGGCTTTGTTTTGCAGCTTCAACTTGGAGAGTTTGGCATCAGCAGATTCCTTCTCCTCCTACAAACATCAGGAAGGGCTGAATTAGCTACATGAACAACCACATCCTCTAATTCTTCCATTAAAAAATAAAAAAGAGAGAAATCCAAAGCAATTACCAAAAAAAATTACCCTGCAGAGACATTATAATGTCAAATATATGACATTATAGTCATATTTGTAATATAGCAATATATTATAATATAATATATAGTAATATATTATAATTACTATATGACCTGCATATGTGAAACAACCTTCCCTTCATTATTTTAACTTTCTGCACATTATTATTTTATAGAATCCAGAGCAAAATGAAGTTAGAAATTTTCCTGTTTTTTGAGAGCAATACAAACACAGCTTGATTTTTTAACCAGAGTTAATTTTTACTATTTTTCTTGATAGAATAACACCTTCTTACCACTATAAAAGCATATTTTATTTTGCTTAGTGAGATGATTTTATCTACAATGAGTTTTAGAAACTTCAATATTTAACACTTGGCTGTTAAGTGTCCACAGAACACATCTTTTGAAAGTATAAAAAATAGTCACTTGCAAGAACAGACCAACCTTATGAGTGTGCATAAAACAGAGTAAAGAAAATCAAACCCTCAAAATTCTCCAGGATATTAGAGTCATAGAATGGTTTGGGTTGGAAGTGACCTCAAAGATTATCTAGTTCCTTTCCAATGCCATTCAAAAGTAGAGGATAATATATAATTAATAATAACATCATTACACAACAAAAAGCCATTTCTAGTGGCAGAAGAAATAAAAAATCTCTACAAAAATTCACTTTGAGGCAATTTGGCATCTCACTAAACGTGCAGTAATGATCTGGATGGTTTTATGCCTCATATTTAACCTGAAATGACTGTGCACCCAGCTCTCAGAAATCCCTCACAATTATTAAGTGCATTTGCTCACAGAAGGATCACATGTAGCTCTCAGAAATCCCTCAGAATTAAGTGCATTTGCTCACAGAAGGATCACATGTAGTTCTCAGAAATCCCTCAAAATTAAGTGCATTTGCTCACAGAAGGATCACATGTAGTTCTCAGAAATCCCTCACAATTACTAAGTGTATTTGCTCACACAAGGACCACATGTTGCTCTCAGAAATCCCTCAGAATTAAGTGCATTTGCTCACACGTGTTGCCTGGGTAATATCCAAACACAGTTATAATTTTTATAATCTTTTTTATAACATCCAGGAACTGTAACAGGTAATCAAGAGGAACATTCCCTCTGTTCCCAGAGTTGCTCTGACCGACTACGAGTCTTTATCTACAAAAACAGCTCGTGCTAAACAGGACTGAAGAGGTTTTTAAACAGCTTTTTTGACAATACACCCACTGTACCTTTAACTGGAGGTCTTTATTTCGAAGCTCAGCATCCTTCTCCCTGACAAGCTCCTTGAGCTGTGCAACCAGCTGTTGAGTGCTTGCCAGCTGCTCGCTCAAATCCGTCACCGACATGCCTCCTGCATCTTGGGAGCCTCCAGCCTGCAGATATTCAAGTATATTCTGAACAAAGAAGATGGGGCAGATGCTGCTGCTTCTGCAAAATGTCTGTAGTTGGTGTTTGTTTGGAGATTTTTTTAAAAACATGCAGCAAATCTTAGTAGAGAGCAAGACTAAAAATTATACGTACTACGTGGAAATAGAATCATAGAAGGTTTGAGGTTAGAAGGGACCTCCAGAGCTCATCTGGTCCAACCTCCCTACACCAGCAGGGACATCTCTACCTAGGGCAGGCTGCTCAGAGCCCCAGCAAGCCTGACCTTGAAGGACTCCAGGGATGGGGCCTCCACCCCCTCTCTGGGCAGCCCCTTCCCCTGATCTATCACCCTCAGATTAAAGAACTTTTTTCTAATCTCCAGCCTAAATCTCTCCTTTCCCAGATTAAAACCATCACTCCTTGTCCTATCATCACAAACCCTTTTGAATAGACCTTCCCCTGCCTTCATGTAGGCCCCTTCAGGTACTGGAAGGAATATACTAGAGGGTTTTTAGCAAGTTTGATAGAAATTATAAATCTTAGAAACTAATTTGAAATACATAAAACCATCAAAGCATCCTAAGTATCTAAAATTTCCTCACTTACTGGATTTGTGTTGTAACAATCAGCAGTGCTACTGATCCTAGCAGCAGGAAAATATTGGTATTGAATATACTACACACAAAAATACCCTTGAGATAAAGCTGCTGCTAATTCCTGCAGCTGTTTTCTTAAAGCAGAGTGGAGAGGACAGAGCAGCTGGGTTACACACAAGAGATTAAACACTGAGCAGCCAGGAAACAAGAACCCAACCCCACTGTGGGAGTCCTAAAACCCAGTCGTGGTAAAACCAGTTAAGCAACTTATTTATGAGAGAGCAAATACATACAATTAGAGTATCATCAATTACAGACTCTCTACAAAATGCTTCAGAAAATAACAATTTAATAGTAATTCAATACTTACTACTGCTTTGGAAGGAGAATCATCTCCGCTACCCCATTTCCACATAGTTTCAGGGTGGCTATGAAAACATAAATGAAATAATAGCACAGTGACTATCAGTGACTCTCAGGCAACTGTCATTAACTCATATTTTTCTCTACATATTTTCACTGTAAAATGCTGGAAACCTACTTGTTCAATTTCAACAGCACCTCTGATCTCCACCACATCACTCGTTGTTGAGAAACAATTAAATTGTGTGTTAAATATGCATAACCTGCCTTTTCTGCTAGTCAGTAAAGTGTCAACACCATCCAAAATAATCCAAAATCCCTGAAGAGTAAAGGCCATGAGGTGTTTTTTCAGGAGAGTTGCTTCTCCCAGATATAAATCACATAGAGCTCGCTAATATTTAACCTGACCTTAAACACTGCAATATAAAAAGGGTTCTATCAATGCATATTTCTATAAAATCATATGATTTATGACTAAAACCATTAGAGAACATCAAACTGCTTTGCTTGCTGTGTGACTGCAGCATATTGGAAAAATATGATGAGTGTTGCAACCCTTGAGGTCACTGATCCAGACAGAAGATGCCCGTGGTGGGATGCCCAGAACAGCAAGTGCTCCCTGCTGGTTTTGCTCACAATCAAGCACCACAAGTTCCTAAATGACACCAAAGTCCCAGGTGTAATTACAGCTTCTGAGCATAGAAAGCTGGAGCTTCCCAATAAACACAAGTATAGGCCACAACAAGGTTTTAAAAAGCAAAAATCTAAGAGCAGGTCAAGGGAGGTGATTCTCTTCATCTGCTCTGCTCTTGAGACCCCACCTGGAGCACTGAGTCCAGCTCTGGAGCCCCCAACACAAGAGGGACATGGACCTTCTGGAGCAGATCCAGCTACCAAGATGATCAGAGGGGCTGGAACCCCTCTCCAAGGACAGGCTGAGAGAGCTGGGGTTGTTCAGCCTGGAGAAGAGAAGGCTCTTCTCTAAGGGAGACCTTCTTGCAGCCTTCCAGTATCTGGAGGGGCCTACAAGAAACCTTGGAGGAACTTTTTACAAAGGCCTGGAGTGATAGGACAAGGGGTAATGGTTTGGAACTGGAAGAGCAGAGATTTAGATTGGAAATTAGAAGGAAATCCTGCACTATGAGGGTGTTGAGACACTGGCCCAGCTTGCCCAGTGAAATTGGGGATGCTCCATCCCTGGATGTGTTCAAGGCCAGGTTGGATGGGACTTTGAGCAACCTGATCTAGTGGGAGGTGTCCCTGTCATGGTGGGGGGGTTGGAACTAGGTGATCTTTAAGGTCCCTTCCAACCCAAACCATTCTATGTCTGGAGGTTCTTCAGCTGGAAGGCTGCACAACTCATTTCACTGTTACACACAAGTTCCTCCATGCCCAAACACCAGCCACATCCTTAAACTCCTTTCTTGCACTGAGTAGGTACAAGGCAGTTCAAAGGTTAAGACCTTTACTGAATATTAGTGACAAACCAGGTTGAGAAAGAAAAAATGGGCAAATTCTATAAAACAGCCCATGCAGTAAAGTCCAAATTGTGTCTGGAGATAAAAATCTTAAAAGCAAACTAAAATATCCTGCTTGGCCTTGGGATGATATCCCATAGAGCAACACAAAGTGAGAAGAGAAGCTGCAACCTGTTTTAGGGATTTTCACTCTCAATCAGCAGCATCCAGAGGGAAATCATCTGTCCTTTCTAATCCCTCTTACAGACTCCTGACACATGCACACCCAGACCAGCCCTGAATTAGGAAAGCAGCTCACAATAAACATTAGCTTATCTTAAGAAGTCTGCAGAGTGAGAGCAGAGGCTGCTTTTCAAGCTGTTTAACATTTCAGAGCCCAAGGAACCACAGGCTGCAACCTCTGGCCTGCCTCACCTACAAGGCCAAACTGGATCCTGCTAAGGATCCTTTCTGAAATTCAAATCAACAAACAAGCCCTGGGAATTACATAATTTGTAGGTAAACACCTCTTGTAACTACTCCAGAGCCACAACATCAAATCTGCTCTCAGTGAAAAGCTCATTTCCAGACTCATAAAAGGGTTACCCAGGTACAAAATGACTCAGTAGCTGGTGGTGGTGCATTTGTATTTAATTTATGAATATTTCAGCTCTGAGTGATGCAATCACTTTTGCTCCCTTGTGCCAGCAGCATTCCTACCTGAATACCTCCTTTGCTACTTGCTGATGTATTTATTTACATCAGAGACACTAAATATTGACCAGTTTCCCAAATCAAGCTGGGAAACAAAACTGACCAGACTTTCCTTGCCCAGCATGAAATGAACCAATAATGTTTTTTCTTCTGGGGCACAGACAGCAAGTTCAAGCATTGCAGCAGGACCACTTAATTCAATCCCTTCTCCTTGCAGACCACCTGAATGGAATTAAGATTTCTATCACCATTTTCCTTCCCTTGGCAGCCTATGTCCTGGATGCAGCCCTATCAAGCATAAGAGAAGCAGGGAGCCCAAATTATCTGGGGCCACCCTCTCTGAAGTTTTCACCATGACAGATAATTTTCCCTTCCCCTCTAAGTTCAAATCACTTATTTTCAAGGTTCCACATGGCTTCAGCACTACTAATACCTCATCCTGCCACCTTAATTTGGCATAAATAGGTGTTGATAACTTCTCACTACACACTCACTTCCATTAATCTCTTCTTCACTGAACAACAACAAGCAGGATACTCAAACCTTTCACAAATCCCACAAGACAAAAGAGAGGCCTGTTGAATTTTATGAAACAAGTTTCTTCTGATGCTCCAAGCACAACAGAGGTTTTGGCTCTTATCACAATGGGATGATACCAAAAAGAGAAGTCCCCCTGGCAGCTCTGCCTCCATTCTGTTGCCCCAGCATAAGCTGCAACCAAATCCAGCTAAAAAACCCAACCACGTGTTGTTCATCTGGGTAGTTTCCAGCCTACTTACTCCCCTTGAGTCAGACATCACAGGGCCCAGCACAAGGGGCACTCAGGAACACACAAGGGACAGGGCTGATTTCAGCAGCAGCTCACATGGAAGCAGTGACAGAAATCCCACAGCTTGAAGGTGAGCAACCAACATGGTAAAATTCTGATCAGTGTTGGGACAAATACCTACCTGGATAGCTACCCAGGTAAAAAATTAGTTCACTGACTCCCACAGAACTCCTCAGGTTTGTCTGATTTTCCCCACATTTATTCCAAAATTGTTCTGACAAAAAAAAATAGCTTCAAAGAGCCCTCATTTGAGGTCTCACTATGAAGGTATCAAAGTAGGACCTTTCCTCCTTCTCTTGTAGTAACACAGATGATAGAAGGAAGCACTGAAGTAAAATTCCACTCCTTTTACTACCAAGGAAGGTAAAAGTCCCCTTTGTCCTCTTTTCCACAAGACTACAGCAGAAAAGCAGTCAACAGCATAAGTATGTAAAAAAACTCCAGTAATTGTTTTATTTTAAACCCATTTCCTAGAACAATTTCATGCTTTAAACATGCACACTGAAAGCAAAGCATTTTAACATCAATATCTTCTTGTATCTGCTCATTTTTGCTTTTATCCTTGCCAAGACATTGGTTCTTTTGCTGAATAATCTAAACCTCTTTTCAAATAGTCTGAGCTACCTATGACTTAAAAGCTCTTGGACAAGAACTGCACCAACATATGACATAGACAACAAGGAAACAGCCACTGAAACTGTGTTAACCCAACCACAAGCACTTTGTAAAGTTAATGTAATGATCTATTTATATAGCCATGAGTTGTGTGTATTATAAACAGTATTTCTTAATAACACTGACCACATTTTCCTCTTAAAAGTGACATACAAGGGAAGTACTATGGAAAAATAAAAGACCAGTGTAGGGCCCCCACTGAAGCACAGGTGCATGTGGAAAAAATGAACCATTTCCAGCTTCTCCTGCCCAGCCTGGGACTGGAGGTGCACGACACACACCCTCCCTATATCCCCCCCATTTTGGGCAGGGGTCCCTGAGCTGGTTAATGCCTCAACCCCAGGGCGGGGAGCACCTTTTATCCCCCTTCAGACACGGACACAAGGCAGGGACACCTCCACCTCCCTGGGCTCGGCCTGCTCTGCCAGCGGCCTGAGGGGCTCCGGCCGTCCCCGGGAAGGGAGGGGATGGGCCCAGCCTAGCGCGGAGCCCTTCGCCGAGGCCCAGCAGAGCCCAGCGGGAGGCGGGGAGGGGATAAAACCCAGCGGAGGCAACCCCTGCGAGCCCCACTCACCTGTGGGGTAGCGGTGGGGCAGCCGGGCCCTGCGGAGCGCAGCCGCCCTCAGCCTCCGCCTCTTCCTCCTCCTCCTCCTCCTCCTCCCTCAGCGCGGCCCCCGCAGCATCCGCCACGCCCCGGCGGGAGGCGGTGTCCGGCGGGAGGTGGCGAGAGGCGGTGGCGCCCCCTAGCGGAGCGGAGGCCCTTGTCCTGCAGCTCCCCCGGTCCCGTCCCCTCCCACCACCTCGGAGGAGGTGATGGAGGAGGCGTCGTGCTCCCAGTAAAAGCCCTTGTAAGGTGTGAGGGGCTGCAAACTGTTCAAAAAGGCATCTTGGGGGGAAAAATGGTACCCGAGGGAAAAATAAAAAGAGTGAAAACCGTGATGTGACACTTCAGGAGATGGTTTAGTGGTCATGGTAGTGTTGGGTTGATGATGTTAGAGGTATTTTCCAACCCTAATGATCCTATCATTCTATGAGTCTATGGATGAATGAAAAAAACAAAGAAATAAAGGTGATTATTCGATGGAAGAGAACAGAAAGATTAAGGAAAGGTTGAATGAGCTGCTGGTACTTTCTGATGAAGAATTCCTATGAGAAAGGTGACCCTGCAGAAAGGACCAGAGGATCTTCTGTGTCTGTGGGATGCTGGTAGCAATGGAGTTGAATTTCAGCAAGGAAGGTGAAGTTAAACATTAGGAAAAAGTGAAGACTTGTGGTCTTGAAGGAATTTCATTCAGTGGAAGTTTCAAGCTCAGGAAGGGTAGAGGTGCACAAAGCATCACCAAAATTTGCCCACGCAGATCAAGAAGAGAGGCTGGGACAGAAGGTAAATCCACAAGTAAAGAGTTGATGTGTTGATTGGGACACCCCAAATGTGGTTTTACACAAGGTCCTTCAAACATCCAGGTATGACACGATGCTGGCATCATCTTAATTGTTCAGGGCTATCTTTTATCCTTCATAGGCAGCTCTAAGCTTCCAAGAAACAAGGTCCTTCTTTCCAGGACCAGGCTGTCCTTTAGTTCTTTATATATACACATGAACAATGCCAAAGCCTCCAGTAAAATTCCACTGTCTCCTTATGTTAGTGTATAATATGAATGAATAAATATATTAACAAAGTTCAAACACCTTCATACTATAAAGACTGGTTGCTATATAGTTAGGGAAGGGAATTTTTCAGAACAATAGTTATATTGATCTTGCTTTCAGGGAGAGGAATGGATTGAAAGGCTTTTCTAAGCAGCAAAAGAAAACCACCTCCAGCTTTCAGTGAGGTAGAACATACTCAGAAGGACAAAATCAAGCTGCACATTGTGTCTGACAGCAGCAGCTTTTGTGTTTTGTCCTCTGTAATAGTTTAAATAGTCTTTTTTTTTTTTGGTTTGCAGCTTTCTAGGAGTATCTGACCCTGATTTCTGGTGTGTTCCAGCTACAGCCCCAGCATTTCCCAGACAAGGCAGTTCATCCTATAAACATGAAATAGAGATTAAGCCTTAATTACCAGGAGGCCACAACATTAAAATACTGGGAACAGGAAGGAAGGCTTTAAAAGTGATTTGATTTCAAGATGTGATTGTCATTTTAATCACTTCAATCTTGCTGCAGGCTCCATCTTCCTTCATTTCAGAGACAAGGTAAATGATTATTCTGCATTGTCTGTGTTCTCATCCATGCTTGACCATTTAGTACCATGACAGATGATGAGGGGTTCCTCAAGTTCTCTGGAGGACATCAACACCCCTGGAAATAGGAGTCTGGGCATGGAATGAACCACAGCCCTGCAGGCTTGAAGGTGGTGCAGGGCACTCCTGAGCATAAAGGCTTCTCTGGGAATCCTATTAATGGGGGGAAAAGCACCACGTCCACCCTCCAGGCACTGTTGGGTTAGGTGGTGATTCAAAAATTGTGCATTTAATGAAACCCTAAGGAAATTTGGATCCTTAAAAAAGCAAAGGGAACTTCTAAGCCAGTGTTCTCATTACTACACTCCCCAATGATCCTCCTCAGGCAGCCAGTGGAGCACGAGAGTCACGTTTACACTGCTCCTTCCTTCAGTCAATTTAGGTTTGCAGCAGCACCCAAAACAAATTCCAGAGCTCATCAGACCACAGCCTCCATCTGCTCAGCGTGTGACCTCCATGAGTTTAGCCCCATCCTGCAGTATCTCCATTGTCTTTCTCCAAAGCAGCATCTCTGAGTAGGTGTCAGAAAGGAGAAAATGGGAATAACTGGGCTTCACCCCACCCCGAGCCACCAAAGTGGTTGTTTTAAATCCAACCAAGCCTGTGCCGTGAGGAAAGGTGCAGTTATTATTCATGAAGTTATTATGCTAACAGCAGTGACATGCCATGAATAACTCATGTAGACTCAGAGCGGTGCTGGGAGCTGGATCCTGGGAGCATCTAAGCCAGGGAGAGACTCCTCAGTGCTTAAATAGAACCAACACTTGGTCACACGTAGAGAGAGAATCATTTAGGTTGGAAAAGATCTCCAGGATCACCAAGTCCAACATCTCCCTGAGCCCTAGACCATGAGGTTTTGGAGAAAGGGTTCAGTTGCAATAGTCCAAAATGTTGAGTCCATCCATATTCAGGTAATTTTTCCTCCTCTTCCACCTCCAAACAGAGATTTTTCTGCATTGTAGCTGCAATATCCAGTATCTGTCCTCATCCAGAGCTGGATAAACACCTGGGCTTCTGGAGGAAAACCAAGAGCAGCAGAGGGTAAATGCAAAAAGACATCAATAAAGAAGGTTTACATGTGAAGTAAGCTTGATCTCTGAGTAGAACCCACACGAATTGTTAGAAACAATTCTAACTGTTGGAAATTTCTAAGAATTTAAATTAAATTAAATTAAATTACCAAATTAAATTTAAATTTTTAAAATAAAATAATTTTTTTTAATGTTAAAAAATTGGAAATATATTTAAAATTTTAAAATGAAATTTAAATTTAAAAATAAATTAAAATTAAAAAAATTAATTTTTATAAATTAAAAATAAATTAAAAATTAAATTAAAT
>VYZX01030103.1:35155-69795 GCA_013401335.1 Brachypteracias leptosomus
GCCCTCCCCGCGGGCGGAGCAGCGGCCTGCGCACGGCCCGGGCCTGGGAGGAGCCGCAGGGCCCCGCCTGAGCCAGGCTTGAACAGGTAGTGGGAACGGGCACGAAGGTTTCTCTGCTATGCACAGACCTGCCCCGACATGGAATCAAAGAAACGTTTTGGTTGGAAGAGGCCGTTAAGATCATCGACTCCAACCACTAACCCATGTCCCTCAGCACCACATCTCCACGGCTTTGAAATCCCTCCAGGGATGGGGACTCCACCACACCTTGGTAACCCATTCCATAAGGAAATTGTTCCTCATGCCCAATCTAAACCTCCCCTCCCTCCCCATTCCCTCTTGTCACAATAGCAGAGGCTGGAAGGGACCTCTGGGGATCATCTCATCCAACCCCNAAGAGCTTTGCCTTTTAGCCAAGTCATGGCCAGAATAAATATAAGGTAGATTAACAAGTAACATTGCAGGAAGCAAAACAGCTCGGACAGGAGTCATTAAATTAATGTATTTTCCTGAAAATGAGCCAATTTTCCTGCACTCCTGAACGACAAAGAGATGATAATAAAATCTTAGCTTAAAAACAAATAAATGGAGAGGGGGGGGGGGCAAAAATTCATGATGTAGCTTAAAAGAGGCAAAGTAAAAACATTTTCTAACCGGAATTTTCTAACTGGCTGGTTTAACTCAAGCATCCACAACAAGAAATACAGGAGGAAACTCTTGCTGCTTGGGTTGTGAGACAGAAAATTCCTCTGCAGTCCCACCTGGGACACGTTCAGCTCCTATTTTCAACACACCCTGAGAGCAGGGGGAGGCGAGGGGAGGGCGGGCAGGACCAGGAGCCCCGTTCCTGCGGGGACCGGAGCGTTTCGCGGCCGCTCGGGGCTGCGGCACCTCGGCTTCCGAGCATCGCAAGCACCGGGCACAGACGCAACCTGGCTCCTGCCCGGCTTGAAGCCGCCGCAGCGCAGCCCTGGCAGTGTCCGCAGCCCTTGGCCGGGCTGTGCGGCCCAGCCCTGGCTCCGGGGGGGTCGGTGCCCCGGAGGGTCGGTGCCCCGGGGTCCCCCCGCTCGCCGCAGCCCGCCCCGCGTAGCGCACTGCGGTGCAGCCGCTCCGCCGCCGTGACTCAGACCCGGGGGCAGGAGCCGACCCTGCCACCCGAAACCTGCCCCCCCAGCCCCTCACTGACCCCCGGGGAATCCCCCCAGCCCCACCNACTCCACCACACCTTGGTAACCCATTCCATAAGGAAATTGTTCCTCATGCCCAATCTAAACCTCCCCTCCCTCCCCATTCCCTCTTGTCACAATAGCAGAGGCTGGAAGGGACCTCTGGGGATCATCTCATCCAACCCCTCTGCCAAAGCAGGTTCACCTATAACAGGTCACACAGGAACGTGTCCAGGAGGGTTTTGAAAGTCTCCAAAGGAGACTCCACAACCTCACTGGGCAGCCTGGGCCAGGTTCTGTCACTCTCACAGTAAAGAAGTTTCTCCTCATGTAGAGGTGAAACCTCCCATGTTCAAGTTTGTGCCTATTTCCCCTTGTCCTGTCACTGGGCACCACTGAAAAGAACCTGGCCCCATCTTCCTGACAACCACCCTTCAGATATTTATTGACCAGATCCCCTCTCAACCTTCTCTTCCCCAGGCTCCCAGCTTTTCCTCATGAGGGAGATGTTCCAGTCCCTTAATCATCCTCTGTTGGACTCTCTCCAGTAGTTCACTGTCTGGAGGAGACCCCAGGGCCACCATGACCACATCCCCCAGCTTCTTGGGTGGACAGAGCAATGGAGCAAGAAAACGGGAGCAGCTGGACTACAATCAAACACTCATCACTCTCAAATGCTTTCTTCCTGAAGCTTGATGTGGCCATGCCTGTCATGAATCCTCACTTGTGGTTAAATAAATGAGCTTCTAGATAGAACTAAGGAAAAATAGGAAGCTTCCAAACACACAAAGTGAAAGAACCAGGAGCAGAGAGTGGCAGCTTCCTCCAGAGGTAGCTGAGTATAGACCTAAACATTCACAACCTAGAAGAACATCGAAGGAGAACAATAGAAATGTAGTTGAGGACACTAAAAGGGGGTTTTTTCTACATTAAGAGATTTAGATCAATGTTATTTAGCAAGAAGACATCAAAGGAAGGCTTGAGTACAATATGTAACTACCAGTTGTATCTTACAAAGGGTCCTGGATTTATTTCTGTTGCCACACCACAACTGGCAACTCATTCGTTGAACCTCAAGGAAACCCTCAACCACCAAGAACTTGTGGTGAGCTACAGTAGATGATTATCAGGCAGCTCAGCATAGAAGTATCTTCAAGCTTTTACCTCTAAACCATAAATAATGCAAAGAAATTAAAAAGTAAGATGCCTGTCGGTTGTGGGATTCAACCCAGTGAATGAGAATCCTCTCAATTAAGACTTAATATTTAAAAATCCTTTATTAATTCACTTTGAAAAGTTCACCATGAGGAACAGGGTTAAATTCAGCCATGGTTGAACATCCTCCCTTTCCAGAAGATGGATCCTACAGCAGATTATTTATCAGTATCTTCCCCCATAAAGAGTATTTCCAACTGGGCCTGAATTTTCCACATTCTTCACATAGATGATGAGAAATTAAACGACAACAGGGGAAAAAAAAAAAAATCCAGCAGTGGAACAACTTGCACAACTTTTGGGTGGGTTTTTTTCCCTCCTCCCTGGTTGGCACACCACTTGTTTTTCCTCCAGCATGATGCAGTCACAGCAAGGAACTGGTGGCCAAAGGTTATCTCCATTCAACCATCCAGTCAGCAAAAGCCCACCAAAAATGCTGAAGGCATCTTACAGGGTTTTAGAGACTAGATTAATATAGGACTAGATCATCATAATTAGAGAATAATTAGATAATAATAAAGGACTATATTAGCTGTGTATTTGCATTGGATGTACCAAGTTTTTAACCACGTGCTGAATTCATAGATGTTCAACAAGACTTTTTTTACCTTGACAGGAGAGCTCCTAACTAAGCATCAACATCAATCAGGATCTGGGTGAGCAGAAGCTGATAGAACTTCAGGCTGGGCCTGAAGGACACTGGCCAAAGGACATAAAGGTATGTTATAATCTGGGGGTGGGTCTCACAGACTCTAAGCCCCATGGGCAGCTGTTGAGCAGCTGGGTGCAGCCCATCCATGGTTACCATCACACCTACCCAGGTGAAGCCACCAGAGCCCTGGGGAAGTGCCATCTTCTGAAGCAGGATGTGGTCAGTTGATTGTCTCCCACTTCCCCAGTGGGGATTTCTCCAGCAGTGCTGGCCAGTAGAACCAGTGCCACGTTTCCTTCAGTGGTCTGGGCCACTTCACTTCTCATACCCATCTGGCACAAGCTCTGGAGTCTTGGGTGGGGTGAGGAGAACCACTGGCAAGAGCCCTACTTCAAAGGCACATAATGGAGAGTTGCACTAACACTGCATCTGGTCACTTCAGGCAAGGTGCCAGGTGCTGAAATAGCTGCTGGAGCAATGGAAGAACCTTTTGCTGTCACAAACATGGCCACGTTTGGTACAACAGCAACACCTTCTTCCTCCTACCTGGTCACCTCACTTCACACACAGGTCCCAGGAGTCCTGTGGCCACTGGTCATGCTTGGATCAGAGGCCTCAAACCCTTGCATCAAAGCTCAGCAGTTGACTGAGGAGCATTGTCCTGTGTCTTGGCTTCCTCTCCAGCAAGCAAAAAAATTATAGTTCCTCTGTAGCAACCCAAAGAACCACTCCCTGAGAAGAGAAAACCAGCCAAGAGTTGGGAGGGTTTCTGGAGAGCCTGGAGACCTTCAGCTGGTATCACTTCTCCAGAACATGCAGTACCCAGCCAGGAGTTATCTGTCCTTCCAAACACAACAGCCTTTCAGCACTGGGGGAAGCTCTAGTTCCACCAACCCCCTTGTCACTGATCCTTTTAAGAGATGATGAAGCTTCTGTGAAGAAAACACACGACACCACAAACATCACATTGTCCCCTTGCAGCAGGCTTCGAGGAATCCTCAAAGTGGAAACACTTTTAAAACACTCCAGAGATTCACATTCTGTTGGTTCCTGGGAGGGACACCACCTTTTTTTTGGCTTCTCTAGAGGTTCCAAACACCTTGTTTTGGCTTCTCTAGAGGTTCCACCTGAAGGGCTGTGGTAGGGATCATACTCAGGGGTTATTTTTCTACCTTGTACCACCATGGAAGGTCCAAATGCTACACTGGAAGAAGATGAGCTCACAGAGAATCTAATACTAGAAATTATAAAAAAAAAAACAGGCTTTCTCTATGAGCAGTGACTGGTCAATAATGGAAACACTGAGGTGGAACCACAATATCCTGATTTTCCTTGTAAGAGCTACTCAGTGTGGATGACAAGGAGGAATTGACTAGAGCAGCTCACCCAAGTCCTGTTCAACTCTTGGCAAGAAGAGTCCTGTGTGGCATTTCAGAGCAAAGAGGCAGTTAAGTTGTTTATTAATGACACTGAAAACAAAATAAAAGTGATCAAGCCAACAGACCGAATTAAATATAAAGTTTCTTGTTATCTAGTGTTGTCAGGATCCCTTTTTTTTTAATTTTCTTTTTCTTTTTATTCAGGCGTAGTTACAAAAATCCAGAAAGGACTGAGGGAAACATGATACTCCAACTGAAATTTGTCACCTATGGCCAAGTCTGAACAGCAAACATCATATAAAGAAAAAAACAACCTCAAAAACATATTTACAAATGCAGATTTTGTAGCCATTGAGAGATTTCTTGGTTCCCGAGTGGCAGGTTATGTGTGTGCACTACATTCCAAAAGGCATCATCCCATCAGAGTCAAATTAAGCCAGAAAATCATAAGAATCATTAAGCCAAAAGACAGATTGTCTAAAAATAAGGCCAGCTTCATTCTTAATTGATGACCAGAATTCTCTGGCACCTCTATGTTAATAAAAAAAAAGAGTCTAAGAGCACCTGATCTTACCCAAATGGGACCAAACTGCACATTTCATTCTCAGCAGGAGTTATCAAGAGTAGAACCTCATGAGAAAGGACAATCAATAGCAGACAATCAATAGTAGACACCTTTTTTTGCCATCCTGTCTATTGCTAATTTTAAATGCTTGTATAAAAAGAAATCCCCACACCCTATTTGCAATATGATCATAAATAGGCAATAGCTTAAAACTGTAAGGTAGGATCACCCCCAACTATCAAGCTGCTTCACACTTCAGAGAAAAAGTGGACAAAGCCCAAACACCTTCCTCTTCCTCCTTCTCCCCCTCCCTCCTCCCATCCCCCCCTCTCCACATCCAAACCAGGGAAAAATAAAATAAAATTAAGAAAAAAAAAAAAAAATTATACTCTGATGAATATTAGAACTGGCACCAACATTCATGCTCGTTGCCCTGATGGGCAACAGAAAAGTTCATTTACAATAGTCAGCAATATTCTTATGCACTAGCCCCAAAGAGTTCAGCTGCTGGAAACAGTTTAGTTTGGGGAAAAAGAAAAATATCCCCTCAGGTGTGACGTGGGCAACGTCCAGAAGGTGCAGGAATGTCCAACACTCGAAGTCGATCCTCGTATTCATCAGTGTCTGTGGAATCCTCCTCTTCATCCACTGCATATTCGTTGTGATTTGTTTCCTAAAACACACAAAAATCCCATGTTTAATGAAAATATCTTATTCCAGTTAGTTAAGAGCACTAACAATCATATAGAAGAATCTGGGCTGTGTGATGGGGTCAATTAGCTGAGGCAGGCATTGTATTCTATGACCTAAAATAAGCTCCTTGCAATTAGAAAACATAATTAGCTATAAAGATCATTTTTGCCAAACCACTTGACCTTTAACTCAGCAAACATCCAATTTACCTGGCAGGTTATGATGTCTTTTTTTCAACTACTTTTAATAACAAAGGGTTGCTACTACATTTAAAATCAGAGGTAGAGCAAAAGAGGAAATCAAATGATTTTTACAGGCAGCTTGAATGGAAGGAGGTTACAAGTCCCACCAGAGGAGGAGTGAAGAGCTGCCACTTTCTGCTAGAATTATGACACCTGCTGGAGTCACTGGTAACCAGTGTCCCAGCTCCCTGGAGAAAGGGGAAAGTGCACAAGCAGATGTCTACCCCCAGGGAAAGCCTCAGTGCTTGCACAAACACTTGTTAAACTATTTAAACTTTAACAAAGTTCTATCTGAATTAGTCACTCAATAAGGATTTTGTGGACTCTCCTTCTCTGGAGATTTCCAAAACCTGCCTGGACATGATCCTGGGCACCCTGCTCTGGGTGACTTGTTGGGATCTCCAGAGGTCCCTTCCAACCCCATCATTCTGTGATTCTTCTCTGTAATTTCTCCCTTTGCTTTGGCACATTTAGAGTTCATCTGCAGTCTCCAAACTAAAACTCCACAAGTGTTTTCTTACCAATAAACATTCCAGAAGATGGAAAGAATTCCTATAGACTGAGCAATAATTTTAGATTTCTTTTTTCTGAGAAGTAGTTCTGTAAAAAGGAGCAATTGTCAAGAAAAGAATCAAAACTGAAGAACAACGTGACACTGAAGTTTAAACACAATTACATTGTCCTATTAAAAACAATCCAAGTGTCCTCTGAAAGCAGAAGCTCAGATAAAACCAAAAAAATCCCAGATAAGCACAACTGCACCTCCACTTACCATTCGTGCTGTAGACACCTTGAATGTTGGACACACCATGTGAAATCTGGGAATTGTGACATTAAAGAATTTTTCCTTGTAGTAGAGGCAGTGGAAGGTGTAATATCCCTCCATGTATCCAGATGTGGTGGAGAACGTGGTGCAGCTGGTGTATTCATAGACTCTCCCTGGACTGATGATTGGAAACTCCCCTGTTGGGAAAAATATTAGATCACAACAGTAAGGACTGAAGCTGAACTCCAATTTTGCAGTTTGCTAAAGCACCTGCACCCTACAACCTATTCAGGCAGATCATTTTGTATTTCAGCAGATGGATAAATGATCCCCAGCAACTACTGATGTTAAAAACTGTTTGCAGAGTGGTTAACTACCAGGATTGGTTGGACATCCCCTGCAAAACAACTTTAAAAGCAAACCAGACAGGTGTAGATCTGTCTCTTTCAGGCAACAAAATGATTTTCATACAAATCATATAACTACTACCCTCTGTCACCACAGAATCATAGAATTGTTTAGGTTGGAAGAGAACTTTAAGCTCATGGAGTCCACCCATTAACCCAGCACTGCCCGGGCACCACTAACCCATGTCCCTCAGCACCACATCTCCAGCCTTGGAAACCCCTCCAGGGCTGGGGCCTCCACCACTGCCCTGGGCAGCCTGGGCCAACCCTTCTCAACCCTTGTGGGGGGAGGAAAATTTACCTTTCTTAACATGTACATTAAATACAAAACCACTCTATTCATCTTCTACTTACCAACTACTCCAGGTCCTTGAACTTCTTCTACATCACCTTTGGCATTTGTTATTCTCCAGTACCGACTGTCCAGCTGACAAGCCTTCTCAGGAAGAGCATCTTTGGACATTTCAATCCTAGAAGCCAAAAAAACCCACACTTAATGGTTATGATACCTTTCAAGAAATGCTTTAGTATCCTTGGGATCTCTCCCCAAATAGACTGGGAAAAAACCCTAAGGTATAGCAGGTACCCTGAACCAGTTGTTGGGATCCATCTCCACACCTCTGCTTCACTACCTGTTGTTATTCACCCTTTCTAAATCTCCAGAGCTACTCCCTAACTTTTTTCTCTCACCCATCACTGCATTTTACCAATTACCAACTTGACTGGTACTTTGCACACCTGTCCAGGCAATTATTTAGTATTTTTTTATTAATAAATACAGCACATCCTATTTATTTTAGTACATTTACAAAAGCTGCACATGAATTTGAAGCAACCAATCCTTTGAGAGGTCTCTCCTGTGTTGCAAGAGTTAATTCAGTTGTTATTTTTACCTGATTCTGTAAGTGAAGAAATAATGTGGTGGATGTACAGAACTGAGTTCAGGTAGGAAAGAGGTGGACACAGAAACAGTGATGTCTCCTGTGGTAGCAACACATTCCTTATCATGCACATACCTACAGAAAAAGAAACAGTAACTCTGCAGACAGCTCTGGGCATTCAATACCAAAAGCTAAACACATGAAGTGATTTGTTAATTACTAATAAGAGCACTGTGGTGCTACATTAAAATTCTTTTTAACTTGTCATTTGGCAGTTCAATAAAGGATGAACAGTGTCTTCATGGTGTACACTTCCCACCACTTCAACTATGGAGCTCTTTGCACCACCATTAATATTTATATTGAACTGGGTGTATAATTTGATCTGAAGTCAATGAAGATACTTATTTAATAAAGATGTGTCATTATGCTACTTAAAAAACCAAAACCTAACAACTCCTACAGCAAATGAATTTACAGATCAGGAACTTGGTTCTATAGCAGCTCAATTTGAGAGAATTAAGGTTCTTGCTTTGAATTAGAATCCTAGAATGGTTTGGGTTGGAAGGGACCCCAAAGATCATGTCATTCCAACCCCTCTGCCATGGCAGGGACACCTCCCACTAGGCCAGGTTTCTCAAAGCCCCATCCAACCTGGCCTTGAACACCTCCTAAAAACCCCCCTGAACAACCTGTTCCAGTGTCTTACCATCCCCTTAGTGAAGAACTTCCTTATATCCAATCTAAATCTCCCCTCTTCCAGTTTGAGGCCATCACCCCTTGTCCTATCACTAAAGCCCTCATGAAAAGTCCTTCCCCAGCTTTCCTGTAGGTTCTATTTCTTCAGACAAGAAATTAAAAGTGCATGAAGATTCAAGCACCAAAAAGGTCCTGTTTATTTACAGACTCAACAGGGTTATTTTAGAGGCTGGTTTGTTGAAATTGCCCTTTCTCCTAACTCAGAACACTCCTGCAGCAGCAGCACACTTGTGACAAGCAGAATAAATATTCTGCTGTTAGCACTTCAGATCAGTTATAACACAAAGTTCTGGTCCTGTTAATGCCAAGTTACAGACCCTGAAGCTTCTTGTACAAAAATAAAAGTTTCTTTAAGCATTCTATTTTACAGCTTTATCTTCAATAAGTTTCATGCACTTTCTCCTCTCTCCACCATCAGTTCCTGTATCAGCTCCACATAACTACTGGGAAAGAGGTCAGCATTCTAGAAGCAGCATCAAAACCTTGTGTGAGGTCCTAATCCCAGCCACAATACCTGAAAATCTGGTCTCTGATGATGGGGTAACCACCAGTTACCACTTTGTTCACGTAGGATGTAAACCACTCCAGGTAAGATGTACCTAGATGCCAAAGAAGAAAAGCATTCATAAGGACAGGCAAGTTTACCACTAAGAACATTAAATACCTCAAGGAAACAGGTTAAAGCTTGCAATATTTTTATAACAAGCTCTCAGATGAGTTTTGATATCCAGGTTGCTGGATGAATAGAGTTTCTAAGGAACTTGCTAGCAAGCTGCAGAATTTCTTACTCCATAAAACCAGGGTTAAGTCATAGACTTGTGCTACAAACCCAGAAGACTCAGGCTGTGCATCATGCCAGAGAAGATTCTGTGATTTTCATGCACTTAGAGCCACTGTCTGAGGACAGCTCCTCACACACCCACAGCCATTATTTAGGCACAGCTTGATTTCTAAGCAGACAGTCAAGCTGTCACTTTAACCCTCAAAAAAGAGTTTCATAAAAGGCACATCAGCTCTCCCTAAAATAATTTCTCAGCCATAAATCTTCCAAGCATTGCAGTATGGAGTTCAACAGGAAAAAAAAAGAAGAGTTCTTTGACTGTTTGTCAATATTATTGATACAAAACTGGATTTAAGCTGAGATACTAAGACCTCATTATCCTCACCTCCACTGAGGTGTTATCAGGTAGTACCACTCCTGGTAGATTAACTGTACTTACTGCTGCTTCCCTCCAGCAAGAGCTCTGTGTAGTGTCCTTTGATCTTCTGGAACTCCAGATTTATTATCTTCCTTTCTACCACTAATCCACAAAATGCAAACCTTGTATAAAGTAACTCTGAATGGTGAAAATGGATCCATTTACCTGGCCACCTCCAAAATATCTTGATTAATGCTGTATATGAAACTGGCAAGCCAGGATTAACCCTTTCAGCCAAGTGGAACACAATTAAATAGGATGTTAGATCACCTCACCACTGACTCAACTCCATAAAGGCAGCAACACCAATTCACCACAGAGTAGCTTTAAAGTATTTCAAGTATTACATCATCCTCAGGTGGAGGGAGAAGCAAGTAACTCAACTCCTGAGCTTCTGCTCCATCTTTCCTAGGATGGTTCTAAAGCACACAGTGCATTCTGCAATAAGATTTTGTAAAAGAGATGAGAGGTTCACTCCTTCTAAATCAGTTCATACAATCAAGCAGTGCCTAGAAAGGTTTCCTAAAATTACTGTGGCTGAGAGTTGGAGTCCCTTCAATCCAAACCTTTCAATCCAAACTGCCTAATGGGGTCCTATTAATACATATACCCTAAGAAATGCTCAAGGCTAAATATTTAATATTAATTTTAGTGCCATTTACTCCATGTCTGAAAGGAATTAATTTAGACACAGCCACAATTACCAGATTCCAGTGGATTAACAAAGAAGAAATAATGAAAGTATCATCCCAGTCAATGTACATGTCAGCCAGACAAAGATTACTACAGAACCAACCAACAACTCTGTTGTTTTCCCCTTCCCTCCTTTATCCTCAGGTAAATTAAAAACCCAGAAAGGTTTCCTTCTATGTTTATAGATTTCATTAAAGGACACAAAATATTTTCAGTTTCTAACACGGCTGCAAAAACTGAGGAAAAAAATAAATCTTTCTATCCACCTAGGTGTTATATTTAATAATAATAAAAAAATCTTTCTATCCACTTGGGTGTTGTATTTAATAACTGTTTACATCACCCCAGTGATGACCAACCTCAAGGTTTTGCTCATCCTGTTTGACAGGTTACTACAAATGATTTGTACACAGACACCCAGAAGGATGAGCTTTAATGGAGAAAACCTGCACCTCATTTCAAGTAGCTGCTGCTGTTTTAGAGTCTTACAAGTAGCACAGAAAATTTAGGACACTTGCTTTGTCCAAGTTGTGCTGATGTGCATTTTCTAAACAGCTCAATTAAAACATTTGGCAGAATATTTAATTCAGAATATTACCTGTGATGAACATATCAATAGCAGAGGGGTTACGAGCCATTTGGTCCTAAAAGGGAAAGAAATTCATGGATGTCTCAGGAGAGCAGTTGATTTTTAAGGTTAAAATTCAACACTTGAAATATAACACAGGGAACAGTCTGAATATTCACTGAACTTAAAGTCTGGCTGCTTAATACATCATTATATTCCCAGATAGATATTCAAACATATAAAACATGTGCCTGTCCTCATGAGACCCCCCTGAGCCTTCCCTTCTCCAGGCTGAACAATCCCAGCTCCTGCACTACCTTATTCTCCCCTGAAACAAGCAGGGCTGTCCAGAGAGGAACTAAAACAAGAGCATTTGAGGAACCTCCCAAGCATTATCCAGGAGGTTTAAATACTCAGCATAACACAAAGGGGCATCTCAACCTCCTTCAAGTGATTATTATCAATCTCATTGCTAGATGCTTTGAAAACAAACTGGGAAGTGCAGTGGGAAGTCATCAGGGCAGAAGAGAGTGGGGGCTAAAATCTTGCTACATATAATACCCTTAAGCTTCACTAGCAACAATATGCCTATCTTAAAATACTACTATAAGAATTATGAAATAATTACATTTGACAAGGAGCTATTCAAGAGCAATTTGTTCTTTCACTGGAGAGTTTTGCTTATAAACTAGAGGGTATCATTTATTGGAGTAATTTTATACTTAACATATCTAGGGGAGGACATATATGGAGATATATAAAGATGTTGATATAATGAAGAAACTTTTCTTTCTTAGAGAAACAGTGACAAGACTAAACAGCTGCCATGGGTTGAAGATATTAAATTAATGCCTTCCAATAAGGAAGAGAAACTGCTATAGCCATTAACAACTTCATGCAAATTTCTTTCATTTTCTAAGCACTCCACTTTTGGGCTTTGATGAAAACCAGCTGGCAACTCAGGGGCAAGTAACAAACAAATACAACAGATCCAGCTCTGGAGCCCCCAAAACAAGAAGACATGGACCTGTTGGAGCAGGTCCAGAGGAGGGTCATAAAGAGGGCTGGGACATCTCTCTTATGAGGACAGGCTGAGAGAGTTGGGGTTGTTCAGCCTGGAGAAGAGACCTTACAGCAGCCTCCCAGCATCTGAAGGGGACCTACAAGAAAGCTGGGGAGGGACTTTTTACAAGAGCTTGTAGTGATAGGATGAGGGGTGATGGATTCAAACTGGAGGAGGGGAGATTTAGATTGGAAATTAGAAGGAAATTCTTTACCCTGAGGGTGTTGAGATCCTGGCACAGGCTGCTCAGGGAAGCTGTGGATGCTCCATCCCTGGGGGTGTTCAAGGCCAGCTTGGATGGGGCCTTGAGCAACCTGCTCTAGTGGGAGGTGTCCCTGCCATGGCAGGGGTGGTAGAACTAGATGATCTTTAAGGTCCCTTCCAACCCAAACCATTCTATATCTCTCAGTATTCACTTTCTGCTGTGTGAAATATTTCAGGGTTCTCATAACACTCACGAGGACACCACCAATCATTAGAAAAGCACAGTGACAAGTATAAACACATCTTCCTTACTGGACATTGATAGAATATCTCATATTTATTTCTTCCCTCCACACTCTCCAGGGCCATGTACTGACTGAGGCCAGTGTGAATGCAAAAGGTAAGGGGCAGGCATTGCTTCAGCCCCAGCCTCTGCTGGAAACCTCCAGCTGCTGTGTCGATATCCAGCAAGTCTTCCGAGCGGTAGTGGTTGGACAGTGCCATGCTCCCCATCAAACTGACAGGCAGCAACATAAAAAAGGAAAGAAAAACAGAAAACACCACTCAGAAAGCAAAGTCACCTTTAAATCTTTCCTGAGAGCTGATTCTATCAATGCTCTAGAGGCACATTAGGCTTAGATGAAGCCCAAGTCTAATATCACAGTAAACAAGGATTGAGTCAGAGATTAAAATCTCTATATAAAGTACAGACACAAGAAAACAGACATATAAAGAAAGAATAAGACACTATTCATCATGGCAAGACCAGCATTTGTCTTTCTTATATTTTCCTCTATTTTTTTTAAGCATCACAGCAAAGAATGGGAAGGATTTTTATTTTTGACACTGAAGACAGTAAAAGGAGTCCCTCTATACATAAGAATATATATGTCTGGGGGAAAAAAAAGTAGTTCTAATCTGAAATATGTAAGTTTAGGAGTGGAGGTGAGCATCAGAAGGTAATGGTGATATGAATGTCAGGCTAGATGAGAGCTAGGGGGAAAATAAATGAAACCAGCAACCTCCACTCAGCATAATAAAGGGGCAGACAGTGGAAGAATGATAACAAGGGGTGACATGATCAAATTAATCAGCTCCAAGGGCACACACTCCAGCAACATGAGGAGTACACAAACCTGGAACATACTCCTCCCCACCCCTACTCCCTCCTAATTGGCCTTTCCCTGATGTTCTCAGATGTAAACTCTTGCAGATGCTTTTACTGGTGTTATGAAAGTGGTGACTCAAGCACAAGCTGCCACAGGTCAGCGTGATACAACCTGCTCCCATCTTGGGCAACAGGTTCCAGTCCTCTTTTCCTTACATAGTCTGGCTTGGAATTAGCTTGTTCTCCAGTTTACAAAGTGATGTTAACGTGCAAACACCAACTGAAGCACTAACCATGACAACTAGTCCCAAATCTCCTCCCTTTCCAATCTAACATGCCAACAACTTGCTGCATAGACTTCTACTGACTACACTTGATCTTTCCAGGAGCCATCTCCCATGAGCCAGCCTGTCCCCACCAGTAAGACCACACCTACTTGCAGCAGTCCCACATGTCACATCTAACTAATCCCCCAGTCAATGCTCCACCAACAAGCTTTGTCAGCTCAGGCTCCTGCTCTGAGGACACACCAGTGGACCACAGCCCACTGGTAGTTATTCAGGATGAAAGGCATGTCCAAAGGCACATGTCTTCTCCTATAGCCCTTCCACAGGCACAGCAGTAGCTTTGTGGGAGGGAAAAAAGTAGGAAGATCAAGAAGCACACAAGGTGCAGAGCTCCATTTGAAACCTACAGAACTAGGGCACCTGTCCCCTCTCTAAAAAAGCCTCTCCTGGAAAAGAAACAACTAGAAGTCATCCTTATGGCTGCATAAAACTGGTTGACCATATCTCATCTGCATGGACATCACCAGAACTGGAGAAAGCTGCACGTTGTTCACTAGTGAAGGTTTTGGTAGAGCAACAGGAATGCATTGCCCCCTACAGACACTGCAGTGATCTGCTGTAGCTTCCCATCTTTGGATAATGTTTGTGGGACTTCATTGAGCTGATCTGTGAACTTTTTTTCTATCTCCCAGCTATAGAAACCATGTTTGGTTATTTGCCTTCTAATCTTAATGTAAAAGGAGTTTTTAATTGCTGAAACCTCATGAGATTGTCAAATCTTCTACTGAGAAAACTTAATTTGCAGACCTGACATTTTGATTCTACTGAAGAGAACTACCTGGCTTCAAAGTTATTCCCTAATCATCCTGAAGAAAAAAAAAAAGTGATTAAATAATGAAGCCTGAAGAGTGCAAGAGGCCAATTTATTTATGTAACACAAAGCAAAACTCCAGGGGAGCAGCTTGCAGTGCTATCATTAAAAGTCTAACAGTTGGAAGTTGTAGTTATTACAAAAAAAAAAAAAAAGGGTTCTCACTAGGATAAAGGATTGAAGTGTAAGAGGAATTTGAGCAATTAGAAACCTACACTGTGCTTTCAATTCTTCAGGGGCTAGAAGAGAGTCAGTTGTAGCAGCATCACTTCACTCAGTCACAACACATTTCAATGCTTCATCTACCCTGTTGAGCAAGCTTTTAATCTTCTGCACAAATAAACTACCCCAGAAATACAAGAGGAATGAACAGCTTGGTGTGCAGCTTTTGCTCCTTACCCAGGAACAACCAGCTTCTGTCCATTATGGATACGAAAGGAACATCTGTAGTCATCAGGGAGCTTGCAGCCTATCTGGGCTTCCACGGCGTCGAGATCCTCCTCCCGCACACTCTCTGGGCATGACAAGAAACAGGAGATTCAGGGGCAGGTTTGGAGGGGGAATCAAAAACTGCTGCTCCTGTGAAACTCTCAAATTTAACACTTCTTCACTCCTCTGACCTCAAGTGCCCAGTGCTGTCCTGAAAAAGTTAAGTATTAGTTCTTTCCGTCAAGACATCTCCTTTAAAATTTTATTTCACATCATTTCAGAGCTGCGTGGCTGGAAATAAAGCAAAAAAAATACCTACATTTTAAAAATAAGAGCATGTTTTCTGCTGCCAAAGAGAATTTTAAGTAGCCCCAGCAACTTTAGCAATATAAACTTAATTTATGTCATCACAAAAGGACAGTGAGGATCCAAGGATGTCTGTAAGTTCACTTTCTCTGAATTACAAGAGCAAGATAAATTCAGTTCAACTTTAGGATGCAGCATGGTCTCAAGAAGCTTCCACTGATCCAATTCATGCTAGTGGCCAGAATCACTCAAAATCAAGGATTTCAAATACAAAGCATGGAATTTGTAAGCACCTTGATCAAATTAACATGGACCCAAGTCGATATTTGGTGTATTTATTGTATGAGGTGGCACAGAATGAACACTACATAAATCTGAAAGGAAGGGGACTGTATTAACTGGTTATTTCATACAGCACCAATCTCCACCCAGTGAAATCTCAGGCCTGACTTAAGCAGAAACTATTTCTAAAAGCAAAATGACCCTTTCCCCCACAATTCTGTTAAAACTTTTCGGCAATATTGACTTTAATCTTTCATCATTTTAAGGGTTGCTTCTTTCACTTTCCAACTCAAGCAGTAACAGAGAAATGTTGGCTGCTGCTGACCTGGAATCTGAAGCAATAAATGGGTTGTAATGAGGATTTTCACATCATCAACAGAAGGGAGTGGGGAGTAATTAATTTTACACCTCCACATACACTTCAGGGGGTTTCCACAAGCTCACTTCTAGCAAAGATCAACTGGGTGGCCTGTTCCAATTAAGGTCTTTGGGGTGATTTGTTTTATTATAAACCCTTTTCATGTTCATTATCTGCTTCATTTATGTGGCATCATTTAATAATTCATTGAAACAAGACCCTGTACAAATGGTATTAATAAGGTTTAAGTTATGGAAGTTTTAAGTTTTATACTAACACCCATTGTCACTATGTGAGTGTGGAAATTGATAATTTATTTTTATATCTTTCTGTAGATGAAGAGAAGCTTCTTTGCACCAAATTCCTTGGGAGGATTTTGGAAGTAAAACTGTGCTGGAATCTTTTCCCATCAACACCTCCAATACAGGTATTTTCCAGTTTCTTCACAAAATATTTGACTGACAATTCAGGGGTTCTTTATACCTGAGTGAAATGTGGTTTTGACAGAGCAGCATTCCTTCACTAACACACAGAAGTTACAAAACAACATTTGCTTTTAATTAAATTAAGTATTTAAGCTCTAACCACATTCTGTTATTCACATTATTATTAAAAATACTGAGCAAAGCTTAAAAATCTGGTACTATCCAGCAAGCTGAAACAAGTAAGATTTATATAGGAAAGGGGTCATCATCTCTAGATCTCTCTTAATTCATAGATCATGTTAAATCCAACATTTTGATCTAATTTCATACATAAAGAACAGTTGAAGGTGTAAAAGCTGTTTTATACCTGTACCAAAAAAGCCCAAACTCACTGCATATCTTGCTGTGTAAGATTTATGGACCAGAACACTGGAAATACTTCAAGTATTAAAACACAAACTTAATTTGGAATCAGAATCTTGGAGGAGGAAAAAAAAAAAAAANAAAAATATTGGAGGAAAAAAAAAAAAAAAAAAAAAAAAAGAACAGTAAAAATTCTTGTTCAGCCACTAATTGACCTGCATTAGAGGAACAGGGTAAGACCTACAGAAGAGGAATAAAAAAATTAACCACCTTCCTTTCTGTTTGCCTTTAATTTAAAATGTCTCTTATCACATGGATGTGTTTTAATTAGGTCTTAAGAAAATCTCACAAATAAAATCACAGCAGCAGGTCCCAGGTTCTTGAAGTAATGGGAGTAAACTAAATGATAATAAACAAACAAACAAAAAAATGAGTCATAGCAATGAAAGATAAAAAGCAGCAGAAGAGCTTTCATTATCCAGAGATAAAGAAGACAGAGTGGGCACTAGAAAAAAAATAAATCTTGATTTCTTCTCTGAATTTAGACACTCTCTGGCTCCCTAATAACCACGTGGTCCAATTTACTCATTTTCTGGAGGGAAGGGAAAGAGCCTTGACTTGACTTTCAGGACTTTGGTAATTGAGGCACACACGTGGGATGAAAGCAGGATGAAAACAGGAGGCAGCATCACATGAGTCAACCTTCTAAGGACAGGAGGTATCACACCCTACCTTTCAAAGACCCAATCATCCGAGGACATCTCTGGCCTAAGTATTTCTCCAGGTCATCCCAGGCTTTCTTCAACGTAGCATAGTAGTGGATGTATCTTCCCAGGTCAGAGTAGGTGCTGATGAAGATGGTTTTCCAGCTCTGGTTTCGTTGGCTTTTTTCCTCTCTAAGGGAAAATTAAGATAATAGGTTTAAAATGAGCCTAAAAAGCTTGACTTCTAAACCCATGATGTTAATAATTGTTATTTGGCAGGACCAGGATGCATCGTGTTAAGCCAGGAACACTTTTGAGCCACATGCAGCTCCACAAAGTCAATTACTTCTGGCATCTAGTCAACAGCTTTTGGAAAATCATTAGGGGTACTAATATCAGGGGAAAATTTGGAAACAGGATTTATTTAAACAGACTGCTGGCTATTATTAAATCTTAGAACTGGGGAAAAGCTAATTCACATCCCACTTCACACATACACAGCCAGGGCCTTCAGAAAAATCAATCAATCAGTTTTTCATCAACTGCATTAGTCACAATCTCCTTTATTTACCCCAGAAGAAGGATTAAGAAGCAAACCTTAGAGAGAGTTAAATGAGAACTCTGGGTGCTGATGTGGAAAGTCAGTTTCTTAAGCAATTACTGCCTATTCAGCTCTCCTCCCAGGCAGACCAGGCTGCCCAAAAAGTGCTGACTAACATCTGAGGAAGGATTGCTCGCCTCCAAATTGTAGCAGCCCTTGCATCTCGGGGTTAGGAAACCTTCCAACTCCTCAAACTCCAACCAGCATGCTGAATCTAAAAGATTTAGTACAGCTTCAAACACCTAAATGAAAATGTAACAATTAAGAAGTCTTCAAATCATCTTTAAGGTCTCTGTAGCTCTAAAAAGGAGGGAGCAGAACCTCACTTCTTGAAGAGTTGAGGAGAAAAAATGCAGATTAAAGTTTAATCTGGAAAGCACCTGGAATATTATTTTCCTCCACAGAATATCTGGTGCCTGATAAGGTCAAGCTGCAGCCTCTCCTTCAGCCTAGGCATTAACAGGGCACCTCTTTCCTACCCATCCATAAAACTTGCATATTAATTATGAATTTTTAGGATATTAACATTTTTGACACCTCTAACCTTTAAGTGATTTGAAGCTGGTGAGAACTAATTCAGTCTTAGGGTTACTAGAATTAATATGGACATAGACAGACAGCACAAACCCTTATTTTCATAGAAAAAAAGGCTTAAAACAAGCACACTTACTCTGAAATAAGCCAGTATTTCTTGCAGTGTCTTTTCCACAAGGGATCATGGCTTGATAGCTGATTTAATCTTCGACTTAGACAGCAGCAACTAGAAACACAAAATCATGACATTTGACTGCAAAATAAACAGAAATAAATATTGACCACTACCTCATGGAATAAATGCAGAGTTTGAAAGTTAGTTGGCTGTCCTTTGCAGGGTTGTGCTTACAATGCTTAGAAGCCTTCATTAAAGCTGTATAAATTGTGAACTACTTTTCTACACACCCCCAGAGTTGTCAGCAATTAAATCACTCTGAAAAGCAGGTCATCCTGCAGACCTGAGCCATCATAAACAGGCTGAGAGGCTCCAGCATGACTCCACTGGCAGGCATTCCCACAGCCCAGGCTGCTTATTATGATTTAAATCACTTTGTTCTGTGGATTGTTGGGCTCTACCTTATCTGTTCTGCTGTTTCCACACTCCTGAGAGCTCAAAGCAATCACCAGCAACTCACAGTTTGAGCTTACAAAGTTACTTTTCACTTTAAGTTGTTTATATAACAAACTTCAGACACAGGGAAAAATACAAAGGATGCTGTATCTGGAAATAAGCACTTCAAGCTCACTCTGATGAAGACCATATAGAAGTTCTTTGCATTGCTACTTCAGGAAGTGAACAGAACCATACCCTGCACTCTGCAGCACTACTGAAAATGCATTATTAAAAAAAATCTGTAAGATGTAGGTCTAAAAGTGTCCTCAGAAATCATCTGACTTGATCCTGGCTTGATGCAAGGAGATGGCAAATGCCAACCAATATTTCTGGTGCCTGACAACTTGCTCTTTGATGGAAGTGCCATCAGCCTGTTCCCATATTTACTGTTTTAAAGCCTCTGGAATGCACACTTGGTGTGGACAGCAACACACTTCAAGGTGTTTGTATGAATAAGAATGTGCAGCAAAGCAGCAGCACCCTGAAAAGCATACAGGGAATGATTGTGTTATTCTAAGATATATAGAATTGAAAAGAAATGATGGCCTCATGCAATCTACCCTGAACACCAGATAATAAACCTTTCCTTTGTGTTTCAGCTCAATTATCAGCCAGGCTTTAAAGAACTCCTCAAAACATGCCACCAATTTAGATGTGGCAACATCACTTCCCCTGGTAGTTTGTTCTAACAGTTTATGTCTGTGTTTTAATGGCTGAGATTAACCCCAAAGGAGGTTATCAAACTTAAGCTTCTAGTTACTGCCTTTCAAGCTTCCAGTTACTGCCTTTTGGGGTTTTTTCAGTGTAGTTCAGAAATTGGTAAGTAGGAAAACCCAACAGTGTAAGTGGATGTAGTTACATACTGAAATAAAGATGTTTCTCAGTCTTGTTTTTGATAAGAAAAATCAGCCAAAGTCCAGGGCTGGTGAAAACATCTTGTACTGAGACCACAGAATTATTTACCTGCTCAATCTTTTTTCCATTATTTGAGTAACTTGTGGCATACTGGGGAACTGTAATGTTTGCAATGGTCAGAGTAGAAATATGTCAATAAAATAAATGTAAGAAACCTGGAGATTTCCTCAAGTAAGACTTTGAGTACTACAGACAGCCAGTTATGCAAAGCTGTCATCACTGACCTTATAAATGAGAAATCTACACAATATTTAATTGTCCTTGCATTGCAAAACCCATCTCATTTTGTTAAATACATAACAAAAACAGGTACTGCCTTTACTACACCACCAGCAGCTACCAGAAAATCATCCATACTGGACTTATAACAATTATTAAGAGTTTCTGCCTACACTTAATCTCTTTTTTGCTGACAGAATTCTCCCTGATGTCTTCATACTTGAAGGCAGGGGGAGCCCACAAACAAAAGTCATTTTGACAATATTCTTAATGTTCTATTTTATTCATACCTATCCCTCTGTGATTAAACACTGTGATTTCAATCAGTGCTTGTACTTCATTAGCAAGGTTTTAGCTAAAAACATCCTTCCCTGGGTGACTCAACTCTTCAGCCACCTGCTAAAGCGTCCAGGAGGAGCTCACAACTTTCATTCTCATGTTTTTTCTTCTGCCTGAAACCTCGTCCTATTTAATTTCCTTTAGTTTTCCTCAAACAGCAGCTCGTTGAAGTAACCGAATATATTTACTGGCAACCAGACCACCCTTTGTTTGCCCACAGATAACAGTTGTGGTAAATGATTTGTATCACGAATTCTGCTATTGGTTCATCTCTAATTAGTAATTTAGCTACAAACAAGCCCAATATATAACAGAGGGGAGGAAAACAGGGGGTATTTGCTTAAAAGCAAAAAGAAAAAGGCAAAAAAATCCCTAGAGAGCACCAGTTTCTGGAAGGAAGCTGCTTTAGGGCTCCGCACAGCAGCTGCTCCACAAGCCAAACCCTTCTCCTGCAGGGCTCCGAGGGCTCCGGGAGAGCCGTGCCGGTAACATCCCCCCCTCCAGCCCGGCTCCCCGGCCCCCTTTTGCCGGCACCGAAAAGTTGTGCAAGCCCCGAGGTGCCGGGAGCTGCCTCCTCGGCCGCGCTTCACCCACCTCCCCCCGGCCTCCCCCGCCAAGCACAGCCCGGGCCCTNCAGCGAGGCTCAGGCGGCTCCGGTAGATCCCCGCTCCCGGCCGCGTACCTCATCAGATCGCGGTAGTCGAGGAAGCTGAAGATGAGCAGCAGCGGGTCGGTGGGGAGCAGTTCCAGGCTGAGGGCTGAATGCTCCATATCCAGGGGCGCCGCCATCTTGCGAGGCGCGTCCCCGCGGCTCCACCGCCCGCTGCCAGGGACGCGCCCGCCCCTTGCGCGCTCCGTTTGTCCGCCGGCGGGGCGGGGGAGGCCGCAGCACCACCTACCGGACACGCCCCGCCCGCCGGTACCTCCCACCGCCCGCCCCGGGGCCGGGGACCAGGCCTTAAGGTAGGACGCGTCGCCAACCCCCGGTACAGTCCCCCGGTTAAATGTGTCCCACAGGGAGGCCCGGCCCAGAGGGAGGCCATGAGGTGAAGGTCCCAGAGGTGCCTCAGGGAGCTCAGGCCACTGGGACTTCAGCCTCTGGCCTCGCCCTGGTCAGGTGTCCCCATTATCCTAAAAACACATTATCCTAAAGCCACATTACCCTAAAAACATGTTACCCTAAAAACACATTACCCTAAAGCATCCTTGTCAATCTAAAACCACATCGCCCTAAAGCTGCGTTACCCTAAAAACATGTTCCCCTAAAGCATCCCTGTCAACCTAAAACCACATCACCCTAAAGCCACCTTACCCTAAAAACATGTTCCCCTAAAGCATCCCTGTTACCCTAAAAACACATCACCCTAAAGCCACCTTATCCTAAAGCGTCCCAGTTACCCTAAAAGCACATTAGCCTGAAGCATCCCTGTTATCCTAAAGCATCCCCCTTACCCTAAAAACACATTACCAGAAAGCCATGATATCCTAAAAACATGTTACCTGAAAGCCACCTTACCCTAAAAACAAGTTACCCTAAAAATACATTACCCGAAAGCCACGTTACCCTAAAGCATCCCTGTTACTCTGTAAACCTATTACCCTAAAGTTACATTACCCTAAAGCATCCCTGTTACTCTCTAAACCTATTACCCTAAAGTTACATTATCCTAAAGCATCCCTGTTACTCTAAAAACATGTTGCCCTAAAGCCACATTACCCTAAAAATACATTACCCTAAAAACACATTACCAGAAAGCCATGATAGCCTAAAAACATGTTACCCGAAAGCCACGTTACCCTGAAAACATGTTGCCCTAAAGCCACGTTACCCTAAAAACGTGTTACCCGAAAGCCACGTTACCCTGAAAACATGTTGCCTTAAAGCCACATTAGCCTAAAGCATCCCTGTTACCCTAAAAACATATTACCCTAAAGTCATGTTACCCTAAAGCATCCCTCTTACTCTAAAGCATCCCCCTTACCCTAAAAACACATTACCAGAAAGCCATGATAGCCTAAAAACATGTTACCCGAAAGCCACGTTACCCTAAAGCCACATTACCCCAAAAACAGGTTACCCTAAAGCCACGTTACCCTAAAGCACCCCTGTTACCCTAAAAACAGGTTACCCTAAAGCACCCCCATTACCCTAAACCCATGTTACCCTAAAGTTTCAAGCTCAACAAGCAAAATCTGCTCAGCAAAAGTAACTATTAGATAATAGAGTCACAAAAATAATTCATTTATAATGCGATAATCCTGTAAAACTAAGAACCTCAAAGTACTTTGCAGATGGTGAATTAAGCTCCACGAGCACCCTTTGAGGTAGATAAATATTAAATAGATAACTTTTTATAGAGAAAAAAATCAGATGATGTGTGACAGCAGCAGAAAAAAATAGAAACTTGTCTTTTTATGTCCCTCCCTTGTAGTGAGTTAAATATTATTTGAAAGAAGTAATTGTTTCTGCTGCATGGTGTTACATTAATAATCCTTTTTTCTCTCTTCTTTTCCAGATACCAGTAGTATATTTTTTGATTTCTTCAATGTCCTAGCAACAGAATTCATGTAAGAGCTGAAAAGGCAGAAATTAAAGGTTATATGGCTGCATTTTTCTAGCTGTTGGGGGGAGTTTTGTCCTTTATAATTCGTGTAATTGTAAAGTTCCCTGTAGAGAAGAAAATACAATGGTAAAAGTATATTTAACACGTTACTAAAATGCTATTATTTGTGTCAGGTCTTGGCTTTGTGGTCTAACAAAGCCAAGAGAAGCTGAATAATTCTTTATTTCTGTCAGGTTTAGCCCAAAGATAGATCCAAAGCATTGAAATGTCTAAATACACATCCCAGGTATTCCTCAGGCTGAAAATTCCTCATATTGCTTCACGCACCCCATGTTTAATCTCTGAGAGAGGATGAGGCTTTTAGCATCCTTCATTTATTTTTCCTTACTGGAAATCTGATTAAATGACACACTGGGGATCTGAGTGATGCTGAGCATCACTTGAAATTCAACTTATGGGCTAAGATTTTGGGGGGCAGGGGGTGGTCTCTATTTCCCAAGATCAGCTTCTTAGTGCTCTAAATGGACAGTAATAAATGGGCAAAACGGAGACTTTGAGCTTGGGGAATTGGTAATAAGGAAATAGCTGAGGTCCAGAAAATTGGTACTGTTATTATCCTGTTATTATTGGGTTTGTTCTCCGCTGTAGCAAAGATGCAATAAGGTGAGGGCTTGATAGGAACAACCAGGCAACGACCTTTCCTTGGGAATCTGATCATCTGAAATTAAGCAGAATGCAATGAGGGGCTGTAATAAAGAGCACGGGAGGAGTGAGGCAAGGAAATAAAAAATGGGAGGTGTAAGATCACGCAGAGGCTCCGGTGAATCGCATCAACAGAGGGTTCAGCAGCCCCTTGGAAGGTGGGGGATTTACAGATGCACTGATAACCAAATCACCTCCTCAGGCTTCAAAGGAGTGAGTCTCTGATGGGATTTGAAGGATGACAGGGAGGTAGCTCAAGGGATCAGAGCCAGAACTTCAGTGAAATGTGTACGTGGATAAACTAAATATTACATAGGAGCCTGTTGGATGTTTTAGTAATAAATGGGGGATCTGTCAGAGCACAGCTCCAGGCTGCCTCCTGACAGGGTGAAACAATGCTCTAAAAACCCCTTTCCTCATCACTGCCACGTAGACCCAGCCAACAACAACACCCCCCCCGAATGACTCTCACACAAGAGTAAATCAGCCTTGACAGCTCCAAGGTCAAGGGAAGTCAAGGGAAGCACCAAGGATTCAACCAATGGACTTGAAGAGGGTAGAAATTAGAAGGAAGTTTTTCATTCTGAGGGTGGTGAGACCCTGGCACAGGTTGCCCAGGGAGGTTGTAGATGTCCCAACACTGGAGATGTTCAAGGCCAGGTTGGATGGGGCCTTGAGCAACCTGGTTTAGTGGGTGATGTCCCTGTCCATGGCAGGGGGTTGGAACTGGATGATCTTTAAGGTCCCTTCCAACCCAAACCATTCTAGGATTCTGTGATTCTATGACTTTATGCAGTGAAAGACTTGAAGCAACCAGAGCTGGAATCTGCTCCCAGCTTTCATCCTTCTGGACAGTCCAAGCTACACCCTGTGCAATAACCCAGGCAGGTCCCTTAGCATGGAATGTTGCAAGATGGCCCTGCATGGATGCTCTTGTCCACTTCAGTTACATAAAATTGTCAAAAAGTCACCTTTGGTCCTCCCCTCTCTTGCACAGCTCTGAGCCAAGGTGCTCTGTGACTTCAGGCTTGTCTTTTTTTATTAGTGACTCTTTTGATCTCAGCTTCGTAGCTCCAAAATGGGTCTAAAATATTAATGTATGTTTGCAGGGTTTGGAATCCCACTTAGGGAGCAATTTTGATAGACTGGGCTTTTCTTCTTCAGATGAAGGATTCCACGTTGACACAAACTGGCATAACCAAGTTTTATTCTTCTCCCCTGGTTGCTCAGCTCAGAGATGGTTTTCCTTTCATACCATCCTCTTTCACATAAATCCAACATAGGATCCTGCTACAAATGTAAACATCAATCTGTGAAAGTATCAAAAATAAAGTTTACTAATTTTACAGGGCTTGATTCTTGCCTCCAAGAGCACAGCAAATGAAGCAGGTGGTGTAGAAGAGAAACTCAGTGCAGTGGATAATATAATTGTGCTTGCTGGATAAATACTGGCAGAGAAAATTGCCAATTTCAACCTTAACTTGATCAAAAAAAGGCAGCAATAACACCTCAGGAATATTTATCATTTCATGCTCTTCAAGTGTTATCCCTGCGTGCGATTCATGGTGCAAGCACATGATTCACAGCCCAAGGGATGTGTGAAAGACCCTGCTGAAAGCAAGGGGTGGAGGAAGATTTCAGGACCTCGTGGAAAGTGCTGGAACCTTGTTTTATTTTGTGTAGGAACTCAGGTCTTTTATTACCCGAGGAACATGGGGAAAAATAAGGCACCCCTAGAGAAAATTCTGCTGGGCTTGAGCCTTTCCTGATCAAAAAACCCCATCTGTATGGAGCAGATAGCAGCTCACTTCTCAGCCCCACACTCTTTAGCTTATTAGCTGAGATTGTTAATGAAGAGGCTGTTCACTCATGGCCACAGTGGTGGGGGTTTGGCCACAGACACCTGTGCAGCAGGAACAAGGCTGAACATTCATCCGACGATGGCAACAACAAATGGCTGAAGTGTTGAGCTGGATTTGAAGAGGTAGCACAAAGATAAAAGGCTCCAGAAGCCCTTTGCAATTCCCTTAGTCATCCCTTCCCACCAAAGGCTCCTTTTGAAGGTTCCAGGGGGCCTAGTGCAACCTTTGGTCGTCCTTCTGGTCACAGCTCTTATCTGTCTAGTGCAGACCCAGCCTCTTTTTTTGCTTGTGCTACTCCAAAACAGTTCTGAGGGGATAAACAAACTGTATTTGCTGATGCACGTTCTCCGTTCCCTTATCAGCTGAACAACACGTTTCTCATGCGTGTTGGGTCAAACTCAGTGCTGGGCCAGCTCCAAGAATTCCAGGGTGACTGCACCATGGCTCATTCAGTGCTTGCTCACACCTACTGCCTGCAAAACCCCACAACTACACCATTGCTAAAGAAAAGAGTGGTGGGTTGCTCTCTGTATATGAAGAATAAGCCACAGATGACATCAAACACATTTATTTTAGCAGAAGTTCATGAGTTTTTACCTCCCGTGACCAAATGTCCCCTCCTGATTCCACAAACACTGCTGAGCTTTATGTACTGGGTTGTCTGATGTGTAGGGAGGGATGTATATCACTGTCAGGTGTCAGCATCCATATGAAATGTTATTTGAGGTTGCTCTGCTGCATTCAGGGTGCATTTGAGATCCCCACTGTTGGGCAGGTCAGACCATGCAACACCCAAACCTCCTTCATCAGCAGCTGCCAAATGGTCCATGGTTGGTTGGCACCCAAGCCAAGAGGTCTAATTTCTGCTCTTATAGAAGTTTGGCTGAGTTTCTGGGTGATTATTAAGCAGGTCGTGTTCACCTCGTGCCTCAGTTTCCCCACCTGTAGAGAGGGGCTTGTAGCTCCCAAAAATTAATGCATGAACATATTAATGCTTGCAAGGCACTTGAAAAGTGCTCGAGCAAAGGAGCAGCTCTGGTGGAGCAGGATGTTAAATGAAGCATGCTATAGACCTGCAAAATATGTTTATTAATTACCCATCAGAGATCTGTTGGTTTCTCAGGAACCTTTCCGAGATGAGTCTTCTCATTAGCCTGGCACAAAACAACCCCCAGCAGGAGGGAACAAGTTGCTTCAAAAGAGGCTCAACTTTCTGCCAGTTTAATCTCCAGCTCATTGACAGACTTCTGAATCTTAATTTAATTATATTTCCTTAAATGTTTTCTGATACCATATCTCAATCTCTCTGTTCTATGCCTTTTTATGGCTTCTTTTTTGTCCTGGGACAGAGGAACTGATCATTTTCCCCCAGCCTCCACCAAAATCCCCTTTGCCTGCAGTGCAGGAAGCTCTATAAAAGAGCTGAACCTGCTGCAAGTGAAATGAGCTGATGCTGGGCTGGCTTTTTAGAGCAACAACAATCTTCAGAGATTATTTTTTCCAAGTGTCATGAATCTCCTTCAAAGTCACAAGTGACTCTTATCAATTAATATACTTAATACTCTCATCTCCAAGTCACATCCAGGCCATCCAGGGCGGGTGCTCACCCCGGTAGGTGCTTGAAAGCTTCTCCTTTCCGAGATAAAATGTACCTTGGATGTGATAAGGGTGCTGAGGGGGGTGATTGAGGAGCAGAGAGACATGTTAAAGTGCAGCACCTGAGGCCTTCTTGTTTCCTGGATTTACAGTCTGGGGCTGGCAGTCGTATAAATGAGTGATGCTCTCTGATGTTCTCTCCCAAGCAGGAGATGGAATTGGCAGGGAGGCTTCAGTTTTGTGCTGATGTGTCCAGAATTCAAATAATTCCATTCTTGGTTATAACCACGATTGGAGGCAGAGAATTACCTGGAGAAAAAAGAGCTGGGAGAGACAGCTCCTGTAGCCTGGATTGAATTAACAACCCAGCCCCATTTACTCCCTCTCCGCTGAAAACTCTATTATGCAGGGTCCTTATTGCCCTCAGTCAAGGGCATGGAATTAAAGGAGTGATATCGATGGTAATGCTCTCATCTCCCTGCCATGACATTGAATAATGGGGACAAAGATGGGGAATCTTGAAGGGTGATATGCTTGTTAAAATCCCGCTGATATTGAAAACACAGAAGGGATGATGCATTTGAATAGTGGCTGATGAAGCCGCGCTCAGATTTTTGTGCTTTTTGCTCATAGATTTAAATCATCTTTGCTTTTATTTGCACTGTTAATTCTGTAACATTATATTGCAATTCCAGGAGAGAGCCCTTGCTGTAAGGAACTTGAGATGAGGATAGAGGTCAAGTGTTGGTTGCATTAATTCCAAGAAAAATCTGTTTTCTCTCCCCCTCTATCCAGAGAGCAAGAGTTAAAAATCTGGAGGGAAAAATCCATCAACAGATTGGTTTAATTATGCAGGTAGAAGGCTAATGAGTGCTCAAGTGGAGGCTCTTCTTCTAGCACAAGTTGTCATCTTCCAGTTCAGCTTAAGCCCTTTCTGAACTTACATAGACTAGATAACACTGGTGGTCTGATAACAGAATATCTGCTGTGGACCCTGCAGCATCCTTCCTTTACAAATACACCCATAAAGGATATATTAAGGAGTATATTAAGGAAAGGATATATTAAGGAAAGGATATATTAAGGAATATATTAAGGAAAGGATATATTAAGGAGTATATTAAGGAAAGGCATAAATGCCTTTTCCTGTGGAAATGATATCTTACACAAAATGATGAGTGTATTTCCACTTGGAAGCTCTAAATGATATTTTACAGAATATAAATGGAGATAATATCTCCATTTACAGGCAACTGAGAAGCAGAATATTGAAGGACCTTATGAAAAATTTCATGCAAGGTGGGAACAAAACTTGGATCTTGCTCTCATTAGTGCAGAACCACAAAGTCTCCCTGAACAATGGACACTCCTACCTAATCTCAACCCAGGTGCTAACAAGACTACTTACCCTCAATTTTAAATCAAATCTCTCTGTGAGGTGGAGTCCTGGAAATGAGCTCTGCAGCACGCCTGGGGAAGGTTCAAAATTGCCCTGGAAAGGATTCAAAGTGTCAGAACTCTTACCTGTGATGGTAGCTGGTGACTCTGACCACATTGATGCTATGGTTGTTTTAGAGCCAGTTGCACCATCATGCTGTGTGAGATCAGGATGGGGCTCAAAACCTCTTCACAGCACTTATGGAAAGTTGAAATCATGGTTTACTTTGTCAAAGGGGAGCTCAGGACTATCAGCAGGTGCCTACCTGTGATCTGAGACACATGGTCTTGGGAGAGCTTCTAGCTGGCAGTGCCATGGCATGGAGCAGAGCCCCCATCTCCTCAGTATGTGACACGTGCTTTGATACCTGTTTGTCTCCATCATTCACGTGCCACCAGAAAAATCAGCTGTAGAGCTGGTTGCCATCATCTGCCAGAACTTCTGGCCATGGACTAGTAGATGTTCATGAAGCCATGAGCACTCCTCTGTCCTGCTTGGACAATAGTGCTATCAAGGTACATTTCTGGGGGGAAAGAAGGGGCAAAAGAGGGGCTCTGAGAGGGCCATGACAGGACATGACTACCTGAAAGCTTAGAGACATCTGCCGTGAAGCTGTTGGCACCACCTTGGCTGGTGACACAGAGCTCACTGTGTGTGTGCTCCCATGTATTGACCTGAAGAACGCTTGCCCACCTCAACCCACCATCCTGGGTGCATCCATCAAGCTGGGGGAACTAACAGGGATGTTGAGACTTTAGTTGTAGCTGGACTGAATATTCACAAGGAGCCACTGAGGGTAAAGAGGCCCCATCCCTGGAGTCCTTCAAGGTCAGGCTTGCTGGGGCTCTGAGCAACCTGCCCTAGGTAGAGATGTCCCTGCTGGTGTAGGGAGGTTGGACTAGATGACCTCTAGAGGTTCCTTCCAGCCTAAAACATTCTATGATTCTAAGAGGGCTGATAAGTGTATTTTCCTTGCCCACAAAGCTTTCTCTCCTGGGCTGGCAGGGATGTATTTTAGCCCAAGGATTATAATTCTAATTAGGTGCCTCCAGAGGTCAGCACATCACTTCAGCAGAGCTAAATCACAGTGCCCTCAAATGATACTTTTCAAGCATGATCTCATTACACATAGATCCCAATTTCACTGGTAAAGAAGATTTAAAGGTTTTGTCTCCAAAACAAAAAGAAGAAAGAGCTCTCAGAATATCCATTGTAAAATGTCATCGTTGGCCACTTGGATGAGGGATCCTTTAGGTGACAAATGTATTGAAAATAAGCAGAGGAATGGATATTAATATTAGATATTCATATATTTAGATGCTATTCCTTATGAGTTAGTACTGATGGGGTGAAGGGAGATGACAAACATCTTCTGAGTGGGTTGGCAGACTTGTTCAGTTTTATTTTTTTTATTACATTTGAGCAGAAGTTGCAGTTCTGGTGACACTCAAAAAGGATAATGTAGAGCTAGAAAACACACAGAGATGAGAAGCAGAGATTATCAGGGGTGTGAAGCAGCTTTCAGGCAAGGAGGAACTCCAACTATTCATCTCAGAAAAAAGGGAGCATGATAGAGAAGCATTGAAGCATTTAGGTTGGAAAAGCCCTTTAAGATAATCGAGTCCAACTCTTAATCCAGCACAGCCAACTCCACCCCAAACCATGTCCCTCAGCACCATATCTACACATCTTTTCAACCCCTCCAGGGATGGGGACTCCACCACTGCTCTGGGCAGCCTGGGCCAGCCCTTGGCAACCCTTGTGGGGAAGAAATTTTTCTTAATGCCCAACATAAACCTCCCCTGGCCCAAATTGAGGTCATTCCTCCCATCCTATCACTTGTTATGTGAGAAGAGACCAACCTCCACCTCACCACAACCTCCTTTCAGGGAGTTGTCAAGAGCAAGAAGGTCTCTCCACCTTAAATTCAATAGTGGGGAAAAAAAATAGGTGATAAGAAATGACCACTCATTATCTCTTACAATATGGAGGTCAACCAATGAATCACAGGTGTTGACATAAACACATCAGAGAATTAAACTGTGAAAATTGTTGGTTTGGGACTTTATGGAGGTCAAAGAGTCAAGAAAAGGGGACTAGGCAAACTCAGAGTGTTGGTATGAAGCAGAGGGCTCTGGAGGCAAGTTCACACAAAGCTCATTGGACCTTCCTACCAGCTTGAAAGGCTCCATGTGGAGGTCACTCCTTGTTTGCCTCAACACCCACTACTTGTCTCTGTGGGAGGAAGGTACCAAATGTCCACTTTTCCCTGACCAGGTGTGCTTCTCATGTTCTTGGCATTGCTATAATGCTAAGAAAAGTCCTTTTGCTTAAGAAGCAAGTGACAAGAGGGGCTCTGAGCAGCCTGCCCTAGGTAGAGGTGTCCCTACTTGTGTAGGGAGGTTGGACAAGATGACCTCTGGAGGTCCCTTCCAGCCTCCAACATTCTATGATTCTATAAGAGTCTTGGATTCAATAATTCAGAGCAAAATCAGGACGAGCCACCTTTCTAGGAGACCCTAATCTTACATGATCTCCTCTGAGATCAGATGGGCTCTGTCTTTGTTGTGGAGTAACCCAAAGGTATTTCTCTGTGGACCACCAGCCTCAAAGCATCCTCATAAACACCAGAGCATCACACCCCCCTAATTTCTCTTACAACTCTAATTTCTCCTTAGCATGAAGAACTCTACAAGGCTTAACAGAGACCTCAGTGCTCTTACATCACTGCTTTGAAATGCAACCTTAAGAGGACCCATCAAAGTGTAGAAACCCTGCTACAAAAAATAAGAAATTAAATAATACAAACAAGAAATCCAAACCTAATAATAATAATAATAATAATAATAATAAAAAAGAACAACACTCAAATCTTCCATTATTTTTATTAAAGCTGCAGAGTCTTACTACACACACCAAATATTTTTCTCGATATAATCTAAGTTAATAAAATAGTTGAACAACTCTTTAGATTTATATTTGTATAGAAATGATCTGTGGAACATCTCATCTGGAAACAGCAGTGCCCCAAAACAACATTCAGCAGGATTTATCTTTTTTTAAAGGAAGAGTTTGGGACCAGAGGATGCACTGTTCATTCTCAAAGGAAAAATAAAAAGAAAAGTCCATGCAAAAACAACCCCCACCCTCTTCCCTCTTTCCTCCTACCCAAAGTATAAGGCCAAGAATGACCACGTAAGTGGTGGCCCTTGTCTTCCCCTCTTCTTCCTTATGTCTACATTAGGAGCTGTCTAAACTAAAATGAGATGAAAAGCAAAGTCAATTGCACAATCCTAGTCTGCAGGTGACAAAGTCATAACATCTTTACAGCAGTCCCTACTCTCTTTCCAGTGAGGAGAAGTCATCATGGTGTTGTGTTTGCTCCCCAGCTCCACCCTACGTGCCTGATGTCAGTTATTGTCCATACACAGGGGTCAGTCTAGCTACTATTGCTTCAGTCTCCATCTTCACCTAGATGTAGCTTAGGTTCTAGGCAGCACTGCCTGCAAAGGGCCCACGCTGTGGTATCTTCCCCTCTTTTTAGCTCAAGTGATGGTCTCCTCGCCCATGAGATGTCTCTGGTTGACCCTGGAGGCAGGTCTTGGCTAGATCATCCCGTTTATCTTAGTCCACTCGTAGATGTCCTGTTCACACACTATGTCCGAGTTGATGAGCAGGTATCTGTCCCCAACACAGAAGTGTTTCTGGCAGGCAGCACACTTGAAGCACTCCAGGTGATACACTTTGTCCTTCACCCTCATGGTCATCTCGTAGGCCCGGATCCGCTTGTCGCAGGAGGCGCAGAGACCGTCTTGGCCAAAGAGCCTGGAACAACAACAGCAGGGGAGTGAGCAGAGGTCATGTGCTGAGGAGATGGGGAGAAACCAACCCAACCCAACCCAACCCAACCCAACCCAACCCAACCAAACCTAACCCAACCCAACCCAACCAAACCAACCCAATCCAACCAAACCCAACCAAGAACACAACACCAATGCCTTGGTCCATTACTCATAGGTAGACACAGGTCCCACGGAAAGCTGCTGAGCAGAACCCTAAACTCTGCAACACCAAACTCTGAAGTAGAAAGTCCAAGGTCCTCAGCTATTTTCAATACTATCGACTTCTCTCATCAATGACCTCATCCTGCATTGCTGAGCAGCTTCAGGAGGAGGAAAGATTCCCTAGATCACAGCATAAAGTTGTGCCCTGCTAATGCCTCCACTTCTGGGATCAACACAAATGACATTTCCATTCATAAATGTTGCCTAATCTAGTTGGGCAGCTCTGCTGGCTACAGAGTTTGTGAGCCAAATCACTAATAAATAAGCAGGAATAGAGATATATATAAAAAAAAAATTTAAATATATATTTTAAATATATTTCAAATACATTATATATAATATATATTTATATATTTTTNTTTAAAATATAGTATATATATATTATTATTTTTTCTCTTAAAAGGGGGAGAGAAATGCTACATTTTACTTGTCCAAACTACACACTTATTGTGTTTAACTTCTAAATTTCCATATTAGTTCTGGAAGAGTTTTTCCACCTCCTCCATTTCTCTTAAGTGTGTTGTGCCTGCTTCAAATCATCTTCTGAGCTGCAAAAAGGCTGCCAAATAAATTAAAGAGACCTTGGAGGGGCCAAGACACCAATTCTTTGGTCTACCAGGAGATGTCAGTGTTTCCTTCTGCCCAAGGAGAGTAACTCAGGCTACACAAAGGTGGCCAAATGAGTCATTAATGAGGGCAGATATTATATATTGCATTATTAAATGACTAAACCCATTGAGTTTCCCTGCAAGGAAAGACATTAATTGTGCTGCCAGATTTGCTGTTGTTCCCACTTGAAGATGAAGAGTATGTGGGAAGTGTAGTTAACCCTGGGTCACTGCTGGGCTGTTGGGTAGGGGGAGGGTTGACCAGAGGTCCCATCAGCAGAACTCACTTCCCAGCTTCTGCTCAGAATTCCCATCAGTTCAGGGAACATCCTAATTAGGAACTCCCCTGAGATTGGGAGTTGGTTTCTCTTGGCCTTCAGCAGGGAAGCTAAAAAAAGACCAAATACTATTATTCTGCTCCAGAAGAATGGAACACAACCAGCACAGCAGAGACCAACACACTTTAAATGTAATAAAAAATNTCCCAGCTTCTGCTCAGAATTCCCATCAGTTCAGGGAACATCCTAATTAGGAACTCCCCTGAGATTGGGAGTTGGTTTCTCTTGGCCTTCAGCAGGGAAGCTAAAAAAAGACCAAATACTATTATTCTGCTCCAGAAGAATGGAACACAACCAGCACAGCAGAGACCAACACACTTTAAATGTAATAAAAAATGTAAATTTCCCATGTTATCAGTTTTTGTGGAATATCTTCACCTCAACTTAATCTTTCTTATAAATTTTGGCAAACCAGGCAGAGCTGTTAATGAAAATCTCCATAACAACTGCACTTGTAGGACCCCATGTAGCAAAATGGGTAAATTTGTGCTAAAAATCCACTGGATCCAAACTAGTGCAGCCAAATTTTCCTGTAAGGGCTGTAGCTTTGCAATAGGATCATAGAGTGTTTGAGGCTGGAAGGGACCTCTAGAGGGCATCTAGTCCAACCTCCCTACACCAGCAGGGACATCTCTACCTAGGGCAGGTTGCTCAGAGCCCCA
>VYZX01030103.1:70108-167531 GCA_013401335.1 Brachypteracias leptosomus
ATTATTTTTTCTCTTAAAAGGGGGAGAGAAATGCTACATTTTACTTGTCCAAACTACACACTTATTGTGTTTAACTTCTAAATTTCCATATTAGTTCTGGAAGAGTTTTTCCACCTCCTCCATTTCTCTTAAGTGTGTTGTGCCTGCTTCAAATCATCTTCTGAGCTGCAAAAAGGCTGCCAAATAAATTAAAGAGACCTTGGAGGGGCCAAGACACCAATTCTTTGGTCTACCAGGAGATGTCAGTGTTTCCTTCTGCCCAAGGAGAGTAACTCAGGCTACACAAAGGTGGCCAAATGAGTCATTAATGAGGGCAGATATTATATATTGCATTATTAAATGACTAAACCCATTGAGTTTCCCTGCAAGGAAAGACATTAATTGTGCTGCCAGATTTGCTGTTGTTCCCATTTGAAGATGAAGAGTATGTGGGAAGTGTAGTTAACCCTGGGTCACTGCTGGGCTGTTGGGTAGGGGGAGGGTTGACCAGAGGTCCCATCAGCAGAACTCACTTCCCAGCTTCTGCTCAGAATTCCCATCAGTTCAGGGAACATCCTAATTAGGAACTCCCCTGAGATTGGGAGTTGGTTTCTCTTGGCCTTCAGCAGGGAAGCTAAAAAAAGACCAAATACTATTATTCTGCTCCAGAAGAATGGAACACAACCAGCACAGCAGAGACCAACACACTTTAAATGTAATAAAAAAATGTAAATTTCCCATGTTATCAATTTTTGTGGAATATCTTCACCTCAACTTAATCTTTCTTATAAATTTTGGCAAACCAGGCAGAGCTGTTAATGAAAATCTCCATAACAACTGCACTTGTAGGACCCCATGTAGCAAAATGGGTAAATTTGTGCTAAAAATCCACTGGATCCAAACTAGTGCAGCCAAATTTTCCTGTAAGGGCTGTAGCTTTGCAATAGGATCATAGAGTGTTTGAGGCTGGAAGGGACCTCTAGAGGGCATCTAGTCCAACCTCCCTACACCAGCAGGGACATCTCTACCTAGGGCAGGTTGCTCAGAGCCCCATCAAGCCTGACCTTGAAGGACTCCAGGGATGGGGCCTCCACCCCCTCTCTGGGCAGCCCCTTCCACCTTCATATTAAAGAATTTTCTCTAATCTCCAGCCTCAATCTCTCCTTTCCCACCTTAAAACCATCACTCCTTGTCCTGTCATCACAAACCCTTTTGAATAAACCTTCCCTCGACTTCATGTAGGTCCCTTCAGGAACTGGCAGGTCAATAAACACCCAGCACATCAAATCCTCCTGCTTGAAGGGTCCTGGGTAACTTCACCAGGATGCAGAAAAGCTCCAGGACCACCCCATGCCCCAAAGGCAGAGCCCAGGCCCCAAGCAGGCAGAGCAGCCCCGCTGGCTGTGGAATCCAGCATCTCTCACAGAGCTGCTGTTACTGCACCAGGAAAGCCAATTTAATTCAGTTTCCTTGGATACCAGGTTCTTAAACGAGAGAACTAAATGATCTTTCATCAGTCACCGACCTTGGCACCTGGTTTTCCAGACCTTCCAGCTCCAAGGCAATGCTTGGAGAAGCACAGAACTTCTTAAAGCCGTTCAGGGGAGCTGGTTCACTGTCAGCTCAGGGGAGCTCGCTGCAATTCATCCTTTTTTTCCCAGTTTCCACTGGCCAGAATCCCACCCTGACCCTTCATGTTTCACCTGGAGCTACCAGGTCGTGTCTATCGAGGCTGATGGATGCCAACAACCCCAAAGTCCTACAAGTTCTAACTCTACACATTTGCAAACAATTCTCTTTTGTCCACAAGATGTAGCAATGCTTTAATTTCCTTTTTTTTTTTCCAAGAAGATTTAACCTATAAACAACTCTAAGTGACCTCATCAACAGAGAACCTCTGGATTTATCTAGAACTTACTGAATAACCTCAACAGTACCACAAAGCATCTGTGTATGAACCCCAATATAGAATCACTTAGGTTGGAAAGGACCTCTAGGATCATCAAGTCCAACCTTTGCCCAACATCTGACCCCTAGACCATGTCTTGAAGCACCACATTTGAACATAGAGTAAACCTGAGCTTGCAAATGGTGCTGCTACAACCACGACTGCATTTAAGAGTAATCAAAAATGAACCTTAGAGTCATAGANAGAATCACTTAGGTTGGAAAGGACCTCTAGGATCATCAAGTCCAACCTTTGCCCAACATCTGACCCCTAGACCATGTCTTGAAGCACCACATTTGAACATAGAGTAAACCTGAGCTTGCAAATGGTGCTGCTACAACCACGACTGCATTTAAGAGTAATCAAAAATGAACCTTAGAGTCATAGAATTGTCAGGGTTGGAAGGGACTTTAAAGATCATCCAGTTCCACCCCCCCTACCATGGGCAGGGACACCTCCCACTAGAGCAGTTGCTCACAGCCCCAGCCAGCCTGGCCTTCCAAATGTCCAGGGATGGGGCTTCCAGCCCCTCTCTGGGCAACCTGGGCCAGTGTCTCCCCACCCTCCTGGGCAAGAACTTCTTCCTAACGTCTCATCTCAATCTCCCCACCTCTAGTTTGGAGCCATTCCCCCCAGTCCTACCCCTACCTGACAGCCTCAAAAGTCCCTCCCCAACCTTTTGTGGATCTTTGCTCCCTAGCAAGACTCATTGTCCTGGTTTGAGTTCTAGGGAATGTTTTGGTTCTAACTCAAACCAAGACACTAATGAAAGGACTAAGCAGAGATGAAATGACCAAGGGAAGGGGAGCAGGGGTGGAAGGTGTGGGTCATGTACCTGAGATAGTCCCTTCTGCAGAGCTTTCTGCCCAGCTTGTAGTAGAGCCTCCTGCCCACCTCCCCGAGCCTGCAGCCACACAGGTCACAGCTGAGGCAGTCCTCATGCCAGTACTGGTCAATGGCCTTCAGGAAATACCGGTCCCCGATGTTCTGCTGGCAGCCACCACATGTCAGCAGAGAAGGGGGAATCTGGAGGACTTCATCCACCGGCTCCCTGAGGGGAGGAGAGAATCGTTGGAGAAGGAGATTGTGCTCTGCAAGAGCCCGAGGAAAGGAAGGAGAAGGAAGAACCAATGGAACATGAGATTGGAAGGAGAAGGAAGAACCAACGGAACGTGAGATGGGAAGGAGAAGGAAAAACCAACAGAACAAGAGATTGGAAGGAGAAGGAAGAACCAACGGAACGTCAGATGGGAAGGAGAAGGAAAAACCAACAGAACAAGAGATTAGAAGGAGAAGGAAGGACCAACAGAACGTGAGATGGGAAGGAGAAGGAAAAACCAACAGAACAAGAGATTGGAAGGAGAAGGAAGAACCAACAGAACATGAGACGGGAAGGAGAAGGAAGGACCAACGGAACGTGAGATTGGAAGGAGAATGAAGAAGCAACAGAACATGAGATGGGAAGGAGAAGGAAAAACCAACACAACACAAGATTGGAAGAAGGAAAAACCAACAGAACATGAGATTGGAAGGAGAAGGGTCAATGGAACACAAGATTGGAAGGAGAAGGAAGAACCAGCAGAACATGAGAAGGGAAGGAGAAGAACATAAGATGGGTGTCTATGCCAACAAAGCTCACACAATTATTTGGCATTTACAAATAAAAGAGGCACAAATCTTTACTGTGATATTAGCACTGACTTATTTTTCCCCCTTTTTATAAAGCTCTGCAATTTAGGATGGTTCTGGTAATACCTGGGGATAAGGCAAGAATTTTCTTCAAAGCTACTTTCCTAAGGAATTCTCTTCTTTGCCCTTTTGTATCATTTTGTCCCCTCAAAACCAGCAAAAAATATTAAAAGGAAGGTGCTCAAGCTCAGTTCTGTGAGGTCTGAAACAACCTGGAGCTGCCACCAAGGGCAGGGAAGGTAATAAAAACCCCTATTGGCTCAATCCTTTAAGCACTTGCTTCATTTTCAACCTGTGGCTTGTGGCCATTTGCACATTAAGCTTGGCTGGAAGGTGACCAAGGTGCTCAGTATCTAGTAGAGTGGAACCCAAATGTTTCCTCCATTATTGGGTTCTCACTGTGTCCCTCAACGCTTTGATTCTCTCACTGGTTTGTCCTCCTTTAGGCTGGAGGGGGCAGAGGAGACCCACATGGATGGAGAAGGATCAAGCTGCTCCCGGTTTGCAGCAGGCAAGAGGAAAAAAAATTCTATTTCTAGAGCTTATTTACTGGGTCAGCAGTTTGCTGGGCAAAAATTACCTTCTCCAGCAGGGACAAGCGGCCACTAGTCAAGAGCTTCTGTGCTGAGAAACTGATCCTGCAGTTTTTATTGAAGCAAACTGAGCCCTGAGATATTATCTGATTATATTCGGGGCTGGTTTTCACTCTTCTGAGCTTAAACTGCTGTGCCCAGAGAGTTGCATCATAACCTCCCCCTCCTCCCAGCTCCCCACCCTGGGAGTTTCTCTTAAAATCATGGGGAACTATTTGATTAGGCCCTAATTTTGCCAGGTTTATTCATATTCCCTTTGGTAACATGTGGGCTCCACTCTGACAAGTTCCAAGAGCCTTCCAATAGAAGGAATATTGTTATTATTTATTATCTATTCACTGAAACTTCAGATGGACCCCCAAATATTTCATCTTGTGGGTGTTTCAGGAATCACAAGCTGGGTTTCTCTGGAAGCCCCGAGCTCTGGAACACCTGATGGGTGTTTACCAGAACACAGCTGCTGGTTTAGGAAATAGCTTTTTGATGCCTCCATATTTCTAAGCCAGCCCTTAAGTCACTAGAACAGAAGGTAAGTAAATAAATAAAAATGATTAAAACTTTGTAGTTGAAACCTGGGCATCATATATCTAAGAGGCTGGGTTATCATTACTTAAAAATATATAAAATAAGGGAAAATACAACATATAAGAGCAGATGTGACACCAATTGAATTGATTTAATCCCCCCAAGAAGCAGTTCCCGTGTGTTCACCCCGGGCTTCAAGCAAAGGCATTTTTAGTATCTCACAGGAAACAAACCACGAATGACTCAAGTTTACTGAGCCCAGTGTTTTAAGCGTTATCTGGAAACGGAGATTTTTATAATATAGGGGTTTTTTTCTCCTCTCTTATCATGATTCCAGACAAGCAGAGCTGCAGTTATGAGCTTGCAGAAGGGCTGGAGTGGCTCTGGGTTTATGGTGTTCCCCAGGGGGATGCTGGTGTGTGCTGGAGGGGTGGGAGAGCACAGCCTGGAGCAGGACACCAGTGGGAGACCCCCGGAGGGAAACTCTTCTGCACCCCACCAATGGTGCCTTTCTCCGTGCCCTTCGCAGCACACACCCAGCCCCCACCAGAGGAGTTTCTACAACCTCTTGAAAGTTGCCTTCTCAAAATGTGGAAGTTGGGCAGCCACAGATAACAGCTCTGACCTTTCACTCTGACCCGCTCCGGCGAGGTGGGCACCTCAAAGATGGGGCAGAGAAGGTCCCTCCGAAGGAAAAGCACCTTCAGCTCCGGGCAGCGCGATGCTCTCCCCCTCCTTGCGCCCTTCCCAGCGCCCGGGGCTGGATGGAGCGGGTGGGAAATGCCCTTCCCGGGGGGTTCGGCCGCTTCTCTGCTCCCGGGGGCTGCTCTTTGGCACAACTTGGGGAGCTCTCCTCAACCTCCCCCCCCCGCTCCCACCACCGCCAGACCCCCCGGATCTCACCCGGGGCCGCCGCCCGCAGCCCGACCGCCGGTGCCCGGTGCTGCCGGGGCTCGGTGCTGCCGGGGCTGGGCTCGGCTCGGCCAGGCAGCGATGGGGGGTTAAGCAGCGGCGGGGGCCGCTGCCGGGCACACAATGGGGGTGTCGGGTGAAGCGTCTCCGGTGGCTGAGCGGCCACCGGGAGGCTGATGGGGAGAAGCGGGTAGGGCTGGGCTGGGGAGGGTGGGGGGTGGTTGGAAGAAGAAGAAGAAGCGGGAAGCAAAAGAGGCCACTTACTCGGAAGGATCGAGGCTCTTCCTCTCGATGGCCGATGACATTGGCAGGGCTGGTTCCTTTGTGGCGTGCCGCGGGTGGGATCTGCCCCCGCTGCCCCCGCACAGGCTGTCTGCCCGCGAAGCCTTCTCGGCGGCCGAGCTCCCCCTCCGCCCCCCGATGACATTCACAGGATTTCCTCCTGCAACACCAAAGAGAGACACAGAGAGAGAGAAAAGATGGGCTGGGGCTGCCTCCCGCCGCTCTCCCGCCGGCTCTCCTCCGGCTCCGCGGGGCTCTGACCTCCCATCCCCGCCGCGCTCCCGGGGCAGCTCCCGTCGCTCCGGCCCCGGGGAGGGGAGGGGGGGACGCGGCTGCCCCCGCTGCCCCCGCAGCCTCAGCCCGCAGCTCCCCGGGCTCCTCCGCTCAGGCTGGCAGCCTGGGCAGCTCTGGACATGCTCCGGAGCCGACCGGCTCTGCTGCTGCGAATGGGGAGAGCAGCATCGCTGGTAGTATTATTATTATTACTCCGTGGCTCAGCCCCGGGTCTCTGGTTTCATTTCCTTTTTCCTGATCACGATTCAAATACAATAGAAGGAAATCACACTTAAAGAGACAGCTGCCCATTTCTTAACTGGACTCCTGGGGGCTTTAGCAGCATCACGACTCGCCGGGTGCCTTAAAGAGGCAGAGCCGGGGCTGCCCAGGGCCGGGGCTGGCGGCCGACGCTGCGTTTCCACATCGCAAGGGGGTTTAAGGAGGTTTTGGGGGTGCTCAGGGATGTGGGCAACCTGCAAACGATGCCAAGGGCTGGAAAAGAACAAGCAGCTGGTTCCGTAGTGGTGGCTTCTCCTCAGCTCCACGCAGGACCCAGGTGACAGTCACTGTGTCTCTCCTTCTCTGACATATCTACGCCCATGCCCACATGTTCTCCTGTGATACTTTGAGATCCACAGGTAAAGAACCCAAGTATCCCTCTTCCACCTGGGGTTCGAATGGGTCCAGCTAAATTGTGCCTCATTTATATCCCCCGCGGGGGTCTCCTTCGAGATGCCCCCTGGTTCTTGGCAAGCAATAGAAGAAATTTATACCCCGACACCGTTTGATGTTAATGAGCTATAAAAGGCAGAGCGGACCAAGAATCGATCTGTGATTAATCACAGAGAAGCTGAAGCTGGGAAAGCCTGGCCTGGATCTCCCTGTTTCCCCCCCCCACCCTTCCTCCTCTCCATCATCCCGGAAAGGGCTGATTTACAGTGTGGAGGCAAAACTATTCCAGCAATTCCAGCATTTCCCAGTCCCTGTGGCATTAAGATACTGGGGGCAGAGTCCTGGATGCAATGAATTAATTCCTTTAAAAATAATAAGAAAATATCTGCAAGAAAGCACCAGTGGAGAGTAGCAGAAATATTTCGCTCCGATATTAATTGCCAGAGGAGAAATGTGTTTGATGCCTATTTTTATGACTACATTCTAATTTTTTCCTGCTTTTTGGCAGCTAGGGCTGTAATATCTGCAATACATTAATGAGCCTGATTCAGAGATTAGTAATGTCAGCAGAAGGGCTGTTACTCATTTCAAGGGGCTTTGAACTAAGCTCTTGCAATGCTTTAGAGCCATCCCTGGTCATTAGAACACATCTTTCTTCTTCTTGAAAAACATCATCTCCCATGTATTTTAAGCTATTACAATATGACAGTCTTATTTCTGTTAAAGGAAAAGGCCCTTTTGTTGGGTTTTCACAGACAGGGCTGGATTATAGGACGATTATTTCATTTCTGATCTATTTATTGTGATCATAAAAGTAAAATAAAGACCTTTCCAGAAGGCTGAATAATTAAACTGTTGTGAGACACACACACAAAAAGATCCTGATGAAAAAAGAATTTAAAATGTGCTGGGAACTTTATATGTCGGTTCAAAAATAGCAGAAATTGAATTTAAAGGTGGATCAAAAACATGCATAAGGATATCAATGTTAAAGACATCTCTATGAGGTTGGTTTCTCCTGGCTTTGTGCCTCAAGGTTGAGAAAAGTCTATCACAGTAGGTGATAAAGAAGCTGAAGAGGACAATTTGTGTGTGTTTTGTTGTCATCCTTTCCAGTCAGATCCAGAACAAATCTTTAAGCACAGTACCTGTGATGGTGCTGGGATCACCCCATGGTCCTGCAGCCACCACCTGTCTCCTCATCTCAAATAATTGCCATTAAAATCAGATTATTGGTTGTTTTCTCTCATTCCTGCGAAGGAGAGATGTAGGAAAAGTCCTGAGCTACTAAAAGTGAATAAAACCAGTCAGTTTGCTGGGACCAGGCAACACCAGGCTGGGTTCCAAACCAAATCAAGCCATGGCTTTGCAGGAGCTGGTGTGGTGGGAGGTGAAGAGAAGCTGCTGAGATGCAGTGTCCTCACCTGATGGGTGTCCATCAATCTGCTGGGGGGGTTTTGACCCAATGGCATTTCTGGAAGCATCTTTTCTTCACAGCTTTGTGCTGGTGTTTAGTGGCAGTTCCCTCCAGGTTTGAAAAGCCCAGCAAGAAGGTCTTTGGCTCAAGAGTTGCATCTTCTAACACCTTTGAGGAACAAAAACATTTTTCTGGGACAATTCAATCTTCATTTATTGGGTCTACATATAAAAACCTCTCAGTGTGAACTAGAAAACTTGACGTTTCCACCCGAGGACTCCTGTGTCCCACCAGAACAGATGATCAGTGATCAAGGGGGGCTTCTCTTTCTCATCTTGGCCAAGTCCCTCAACAGCTCTTTGCCTCCATTCTCCCATCTGTGCATGTTTACTTCCCTCAGCAGAATTGCTGTTGATTTACTCCTGCCTCCTGCTGAACAACGTTCCCAAAGACAAAGAATTGGTGGTGTCAACACTTCCTGAGCTGGGACAACAAGCCCAGCACTATTTTTAGTCGGGGCTTTTCTTGCCATTGTCCCTTTTCCCTCTGAAGTTTTATTTTCCGGCGCTTTTTTAGCGCGGCCTTTTCTTTGTGCTCCTTGATTGAGAATCCTGAGGGATGAGGTTTGGTTTCAATTAACTCTTATTAACAAAGATGATGCTATAAACTAATTCTTGGGGCATGGCTGAGATCGAATCTGGGGTTAGGAACCACGTTTAGCATTCAGTGCTTGGAATAAAATGCCACGAATAGTGGCTGGACTCTTCTAGATATTCCTTAAAAAGAACATTTGGTGTCAAACTGCATCATTTCTATGAGTGGTGTCACCTAAAGAAATAGCTCAATGGGCTTGTTACTAAAGAAACCTCCTTTTTTGGGCTCAGGGAGTATTTTCAGCTGGGTTTTGGAAGGTGTTAGGATCATCCTCATCACCACCACTCCATCTCAGGTTGCTCCTACCTTGATTTCTTCAGTATATCCTGACTTTCTCCCCCCTAGAGCTTATGGATCCTATTGAACTATTCCAGGCCACCCTCATTTAGGGAAGTCTGTGTTCAGTGAGGATTAACTTTGCTGCCCTTAATAGCCAGTGATGCTGGTTGCCTAAAATGCAGTTTATGAAGATTGAAGTCTCGGCATAAATAGAAGAATTAAATCTCTGCACCAGTGGCCTAGATTTGCTGTTAACGCTTTCTGGGGGCTAGAGAAGTCAAGACCATGGCTAAAGGTGAATGTTTAACATGAAAGGTGGCAAAGGGGAATGAGGATTTCTGTAATTTGGGCTTTCTTCTGCTCCTGACCCACCTCTGGGTGATAAAACCATCCCTGCTCCACTCCATGCCTCGGTTTACCTATTTGCAAGTGGAAGATTCTTCCTCCTTCCCAGCACACAGTGAAGCTTTGACACATCAGCCCTTTGGATGATGCTCTAAAGAAGGAAATTTGGGTTGGTTTGGGTTTTAGGAACAGCTTTGACACTGCAGAACCAGTTGGGATCTTGGTCTCTTGGTGACAAACCAGCTACTGCTGAGGACACTTGACTAAACCCCTGGAGAATCAATGTCATGTCTGTAGCTACCCACATAGAATTGAATCACAGAACTGTCAGGGTTGGAAGGGACCTTAAAGATCATCTAGTTCCATCAGCACTGTGTAATATTAATGGCATGGAAGGCACCACATAACTCAAAGAAAAATAATATTTCTTGCTTTATCATGGATCTGGAAATTTCCTTTTTAACCAGTAATTTCTGGCCTGGTCTGTGCTGGTTGAGTTTGGTTTTTTTCTCTACCCAAGACTCTCCATCACTCTCCCAGCTCCTGTATTTTCTCACCTCCCTGAGGATGGAAGTGGTGAGAGCAAGGATGAGGAGTTCTCCTTGAGTGATGCCCACATGCACTAACCTGAAGGTGTTTTACTTTGGGTAAAGAGTGATTCAGAGGACTTGAAGGAGACAATTCTCTTTTTTGGGGGGTAACCTTTGCTTTGAACTGGAAGCAAACAAACCAGAACAATAAAAACCACACTCAGGGTGAGGTTTGCCCCGGGATTGTGAGGTCCAGATGGTAGATAAGGAGCCTGATGCATAAAGGAGCTCGAGCAGTCACAAGCTTTTTGGTTTGTTTCACCTCATTTTCTTCAACAGGCAACAAAGATGGAAAAAAAAAAACCCCAAACCAACAACAACCCACAAACAGCCCAAGTCTGTGTTTATAGCTGAGAGAAATCTTCGCCTGCAGATCACACCACGGATGATGAAAAGCAAGTTACAGGCAGGCAGATGAAGGGATATTTCACTGCAAAAAGGTGAAAACTTCCCCCTCTCCATTTCTTCTCCTTTCCTTTATTGATTTCTCCTGCTCCCATCAAGCCCTCACTGCCCAGCACACGAGCCAGACCCAATTACCCTGGCATGGTTTCCAGAAGGCTACAGCCCCACAGTAGAGTCCTTTCAAATAATTCCACCTTTTCTGCATGGCAAATACTCTCTGCTATGCTTATGCATGAGAATCACAGGGAATAGTTTGATTTGGGTATTAAATATCTCATCCCAACCCATAGACATCAGAGGAGAGACAGATCTGAACTGAAACGGGCTTTGAGTTTCCCTTGGGGAAACTTTCAGGGGGAGTCAGAACCATAGAATCATTTAGGTTTGGAAAAGACCTCCAGGATCATCAAGTCCAACCTTCATCCCAACACCTCCCTGATCCCTAGACCATGTCTCGAAGCACCCACTCATTTTTTGAACCCCTCCAGGGATGGTGACTCCATCACCTCCCAACCTCCACTGTAGCTCAGGCTCCCCTGTTTGTATAGACATAGACACGTATGTCTATATAAAAACCATAAATATATGTGTTTATATGTATATATAAACACATTTCCACCTGCATGTCTATGTTATGTGTATATAATTACACATTTGTGTGTGTCTGAGTGTGTTTATAAATACACAGAAACCTCTGAGTCAGGCAGTTTCATCTTTGACTTCTTCCCAAGCTGTTGCCCAAGCAAAAGTAGCTTTTCAAGACTCCTGCCAGCTCTTGCTGATCCACTCCTTCATGTTATCATCTGAGAGGCACCAGGGAGATGTAGGAACCTTGCACTAGCTGGCGAGGCACCAAACAGTCTGACATCACTCCAGGAAAGCATCAGTCCTCTTGTTCCTCTATGAAATGATGTTATTTCTGCTTTTAATCCCTTCTGGGGCTCTAAAATCCCATTTTCCCAAGTTAAATGCAACAGGAGGTGGTTCTAATGATGAAGTCTGGTGTGACCTCATTCATATCGACCATCCTGGTGCCACCATTAGAGTGGCTGCAGGTAGGAGAGGTGAGTTTTGCTGCCAGCTCTGCCCCTGAGAACTCTCTTGGGCAAGACTTTGTGCCTCAGCTTCTCTTTTGCTGGCCACATCCTCCTTTTCCAGCCTCTGAACTTCAGGAGACTCCCCGTGTTTGTCTGGCAGGTCATGGAAACAGGGAGACCTCCTCCTGAGTGGCTCTCCCATCCCAGTGCACCCCAAAAAATACATGTATAATGTGCTTACATGTCGTGTGTAGGTACCATGGACCTCTGGAAAAAAATTGGCCAGGAGAAAACCAAGCTGCTCAATTCACTGTTGTTATACTGCAGCTTAGAGGAGCCACCTTCACCTCTTCATTTCAGGAGCTCAACTTCAAATCTCATCCCTCAATCTCCCACATTCCCTGTAGAAATTCATCTAACCTGCTTCATCCTCTGGCTCTGCCCAAGCTTCATCCATGCCCCATGTGCTGGAGCACTTCATAGTCACTAATTCACCCCACTTCAGTGTCCCACCTTCAGCAGGTCTGATGCTCCACAGAAATCCCCTCCCCTGGCCATGTCTGATGCCTCCTTTAAGTTGTTTCCTTCTTTCCTACACAACAAGGCTCTGCAAGAAGCACACCAGCCACCTAATTATTAACCTTGACCTTGGGAAGAAAAGGAATGAGAGTGCATTTAGTAACAACCCCAGTGAGCTGAGGAGGCTTTACAATTACCTGGCTTAATGTAGTCACGAGAAGAGGGTTACCAGGGAGATCATGGTAAACACCAGCCTTAATTCTGTCTGAGAAATAATTGGAGAGATCTCCCTTTGTGGCTGGGGTAGAGGAGAAAATTGGATGGGTTTCCAGTTGCTACAGATGTTGGTAGAATATGTGTTGACCAAGAGATTCACTAACCTCTGCTTGCCATGGGTATGAATTCTGGCTTCCTCTTCATGCACTCAAGCCTGGGGGTGAGCATCATTTAAATGAGAATTATTTGTTGGAGTATTGATCAGTTCTGACACCTTTTTTAAATAATACAGCCCTTGGGAGCTTGTCCACCAGGGTTGAAATCACCCTGGTGCAATCCTTTGGCCTTCATTGGGTTCCCATGGAGGTATCAGCTGCTGGCAGCTGCCCCTTGTCCTGTCTCCTTGCTCTCTGCACCAGCTACAGCTCTGAAGCACCTGCCTCATCTCTGGAGCCCCTCCAGAGCTCTCAGCAGGACATGGAGGAGTCAGGGACATGCCAAAGGAGGGGAGCTGGGATGCTGAGAGCCTTGCTGGCAGAGGACTTGGTGCTTTCTCACCCCATCTGGTCACCTCCATCCATTGCTGAGTTTTGCTCCTCTGCTCTTACCAAGAGAAGCTCCGTGTGGACTTGGTCAGGGCTGCTCCCAGTTAGGAAATAGCCCCAGAAGAACAATAGACCTTTTACTCTGGAGTGCCCCTTCCCCTGGAGCTCTTTCTAGTTTCTTAGCCTCTCTTGGGACCTTTAGACTCCTTCACTGACGTCATCTACTCAAATTACCACCACAAAGTTGTGGCTCCTCTTCCTGGTCAGCAGGAACAGCAAAGTCTGAAGAAGTCTGGGCACGCTTGACTGCAACATCTGCTCCAGCCAGAGCCTCCACCCGGGGCCAGGTGCCTCTCCCATCCCACCTCTGCTGCAGCTCTCCCTCCAGACATCCCAGGCAGGGAGTTCTTCAGCCTTTATTTATATTTAGAGCAGACTTTTAATTCCATGACCACAGGGTCTGCGTCTTCAGATTAAACCGTGGTTTCAATTCCCTGTTGACTTAGTTCTGGAGTTAACCATGGAGGTGTAGAAACTCATATCACACACACATCAGCTGTCCTCACCTGACTTCTTCACTCAGACACCTTTCATCAAGGGCTCAGCATCTCCTGTTAAGATTTAAGTGAAGGCAGTGTTAGAAAGCTGCCTGTTATCGCCAGTGTGATGTCTCCATCAGCTCTGCTGCTGCTTGGCAGCGTCTTTGGAGAAGCATGAGCCCACAGAGGAGGTCCTGGTGGATCTAGGTTGCTGGATCCCAGCAGGTAGCACTGGGAGCACTGGTGGTTGTGTGGTATGGAGTGAGAGAACTGGATGATCAGTGGACAAACCCGTGGTGAGCACACACTTTCCAGTGCTGCAGCTCTTGCATCTTCCAACGTCCAGGCGATTTGTGAACTCGAGTCCCACTGCCAGGACACAGAAGCCTCTTTCTGGCAGAGCAGCCAGGCCACCCTCTGCCAACTGCTGCTGGTTCCAGTCAAATTCCTTCTCTGCCACAGTTTTCCAGCAGCTACAGGTAAGCTCAGCCTTATCAAGCTCTGCTGGCTGTGAAACCCAAGCCCTGCTAGGCTGGGACAGCCTCCAGCTCTGCAGCACCACCGCACCCCCCTCCCCGTTCCTCAGCAGATCCCTCTTGATGTCAAGCCACACTTGTTGGCACCAACACATCCTTTAGAGCTGCTTTCTACTCCCCAATTAGAAGGCTGTCAGCAGCAAGGCCATCACTCCTCCTGCAGCTTCTGACAAGCCTGGACACCGCTATCCTGCTGCAGAAGATTAAAGGAGTCTCTCCTTTGTGTTACCCAGGGGCTCTGAGCCAGCCAGCAACTAATTCCCCTTCCCAGTGAATGTGGATGAGGAACAACTAATAGGCTCTGTAAGCCCATCTTCATTCCTTATTGTAAGGAAGACACTCAGTAAAGAACAGAGCTGTCTAATACTCATTTCTCCCATTTCCCCTTTCAAAAAGCCTCCAGAAAGTGGCAGTTTCTGAGAATTAGAGACTTTGGGGGGGGTGGAGATGCTTTCGAGTAGATACGACAGGGCTGAGCAGCAGAAATCTGCAATTCTTTGTAATGATTCATTTAGAAAGGATGATGATGGAGCTCGATCTCCAGCAATTGCTGCTGCACCACACATCCCCTGGCACTGAGGAAGGGGTGGGTGTCACCCCAAGATTGCTGACTCAGATCAGCTCTGAGCTGGTGGCAACAGAACCTCCTCGTGCTCCTTCCTTGGCAGCCGGTGTGAAATGAGTGGAGTGACAATCCTCTACATTAACTTTACCACCCAGCATAAAGATTACTGGGTAGTACAAAAGAAATGTTGCTTTAATCTCCTGCAGCAGCACGGAGGGGCTTGGGTTTGTCAGACAGGAGGAGTGATGGTCTGGAGTACAGAGGGGGACACCAATCTCAGCAGCATCCCAAGGATGCATCTCAAATGGGCACTTGGCCCATTAACTTCCAAATTCTGGCTGCATCACACAGTAAACCTGACTGATGGAATATGGAGAGAAACCCAACTGAAATCCCATCTAACCCCCCCCCCAACAAGTGGAACAAGGATGCACAGACTACTTAAAGCTTCTCAACTCATTCAGCATCAGCTAAAGGGTACCTGCTTCCACTGGTGTAAATCTGGAGTAATTCCACTGAGGGAGGGGAAATGTAAGGTCAGGGCAGTTGACTAGCATTAAACTAGCATCGTTGAGAATCATTTTTGAGCTATAAAGAGTGAGAGATAAATGTCCTTTGAATTCCTGACCCCGCTCTGAGAATGAAATAGGAGATGTGGGAACTCTTTGAAACTGATAGAACCAGCCCTGTCTCAGATCTCTCCCTGTTAATCAAAACAAGGCACTGTAATCAGCTCCCATTCCGGGTCTATCTGCAAGGAACAAAGAGAACGTAGAAAATTAAATCATTTAACACATTATTTCCTTCCTCATTTCAGCGCCGATTGAGCTTATTGCACAATTTCTTCCCCCCACCTCCTCCTCCTTCCCCTGCAGCTGGTGATTTGCAGCCTGGCAGGGCTGGGGGGGCTGGGGCAGGAAGATCCCCAACGTTCCTGTTTACTGGAGGGGCCACTCCTCTGGGACATCCCCCTTTAGGCTCAGAGGTTTCTTCATTACCTTCCTGATGGCTGGTTTCCTATTTCCTTCACTACCTGCTGAGTAGGAAACTCGGGACAGGCTGAAATGGGGAATATTTGCTTGTGCTCTTACACAGCAGCAGCAAAATATTGATTTTGTGGCTGTAGCTTGAACCTTCAGCAACTTCTGGAGGAGGTTTCCTCTGGTGAAAAGCACTCAGCTTTGCTGGGGTGAATTATTCTGGGCTAGGGGCTTCTGCCAACACTGTTGTGTTGATTGGGCATCATTTCTCCTTCCACCTCTGACCCAGCCCAAGTTTGTGACCGACCTGAGGCCACTCACAGGAGGTGAACACAAAAAAAATCTCCCAAATCTAGTGGTCTTCCCCATAGCAAAGTATGGCAGAAATTACTTACTTTAAACTTACTTTGTGTTTGGGCAAAGGCTGAATTATGTTTGGGTTTTAAATAGAACAAACTATCACCAGACTCTTAAAATAACATTGTCTCTATTGAATTGATAAACCTGATTTTCTAGATTTAGGGATTTTGAGCTTTTAGATTTAGAGTTTTCATCTAGGAAGATTTTTATGAATAGTTGAGGGAATAGTCTAGAGATATTTTGGTTATTTTGCATAATAGAAAATATAATAATATAGGAACAATATAACAATAATAGAAAATAAATATAATAATTACCTAGCCTCTGCCCAGGCAGAAGAAAAACAATTCCAAGGTGGAATAACTGCCCTAATATTGCAACAGCAGTTATGAACAATATGAGAATTTGCAATCTCAGCATCATTTTCTATATTTCCTCCACAGCACCTGCAGGTATTGCAGCATTAATGGCCATTTCAGTCATTATTTAGTTGCAGAAAAGGTGTAATTTTAATTTAGAAGGTGGAACTGGACTTGTTTTCTTAGGAGAGATCCTACAGATGATTCTAGACTGTTGTACTGCAGGTACTTTCTAACCCTGGGGTCCTACTACCATCACTTTTCCGGACTCATTTAAAGTTCTTATCAGACTCTGTCCACTAATCAACTTTATTTCCTATTCTTGTGTTTTCAAGATTTCACCAGAACACTGAGCAGGAGTTTATGGCTGGGCAAAAATTACTCTTCTGAGAAAAAGTTGGGTGGTTGGACTTGATTTGAAAGATCTTCTCCAACTTAAATGATGCTAAAAACACCCACGGTAGTTTTCTGATGATTTCTCTTTCAACTGGATTTCCTGTTACCAGCATCTTCAGGAAATAAAAGCAGACCTGCCACTTAACTGCAGCACTTTGCCTTCCACGGGTAATAACGAGGGAGGATTTTGAATTGACAACTTACTTCCTCCTCCCCAGCATCGTTTGGGGAAAGCCTGGAGGAGAAAACTGTCAGGGGGAGAAATAATGAGCAGGAAAGGCTGCTGGGCTGGCTGGGTTTCCTGCAGGGGCTGCCCTTGCACAGATGGCTTCCTGAGATAGCTCTTCCTGGGCACCACAGTGTGGGGGAGGCTTCTTTGAAACATTCCTGCCATGGGTTCCTGTGGGTCCAGCTCCTCTGCTGCCCACCGTGGTGCCACCATCATCTGTTGGACACAACGGACAGAGATGGCTCCTTCTAATGGAAGGACACCACCAAGAGAGCTCAGCAAGATGCAATCAGCCCCAACACCCAACTGGTTGATATAGTCCTGGCCTCACCCACCACCCCAACCATGACCTTCTGGGTGAGGATGGAGCCAGACAGTTCATGTGTTTCATTAATGGCAGGACAAGTGTGGTCTTGTGCAGTGAAAATACCTACGTTTGAAAATCAGTCTAAGCTTGACACCAAGATTTTCACAGGGAAAAAAAGCCTCAGTCCCACTGGGTGCAGCCCCAGTAAGGTACAACCTGTTGTTTATGAAAGCTCAATTTTTCTTCCTCCCAAAGCTTTATTTTGAGGGTGATTGATTGACAGATGGAGACAGACACACAGACTATCTGGGACAACCTCTTCCCACTTGCCTTGGCCAATGTCTACCTGGAGTTTGTTGCCTCTTCCCTTTGCTGGTTTGCACCCAACCCACCTTACCAAGAGCTTGGGGGATGCAGGATTTCTGGCAGAACCCACTAAGCCTTTATAATAATAAATCTAATAAATCCAACCCTCCCTTTTCCACCTTTCTCTCACATTTTACTTCTCTAACAAGCTGCCCATTCCCCTTTAATTACACAGCAAAACCTCTACCCTCAATATCCACGTTGGACTCTTTTATGACCAGGATATTTATTGCTCACTGACCCATGCAACCTATTCAGCATATCACCCTTTATTTTATTTTATTTTATTTTTCCTTTTTGACCACAATCCATTTCCCCTGTGTGCATGAGTTTCACTCCCTGTATCTCATCCCATCCCATTAGCTCTCTCTGCTGAATAGCCTGTTCCAGGACATCAAACTTTAATTTAAACAGAAGATGATCAATAAGCTTAGCAAATTGCCTATGGCAACATCAGCAGTTTGAATCAAAGGGGTTTATAGGTAATTTAAAGGGCATCCTCCTTCAATGTGGGCTATACCTACTGCTTGCTTTGCCCATTACAGCTCAGTTGGCTGAACAAGAGGAATAAGAGCTTTTTTTCTCCACACATGAACTGGGAAATGCTTCACAGTCCCTGTTTAAGGTGGGTTTGATGGTGTGTTTTGAAACCACAAAAGGCAGAGCATCTCAGGGGGGGAAAAATGTAATTTATAAGATTTGTTTAAAAAAACCCCAGCACATCAGAGCTTGGGATTGATACCAGCACTAAAGAAGCAGAGGTGTAAAAGGAAAATACTTGTGCTCCTCCCTCCAACCCTGCTCTGCTGGTGCTGTGAGTTGGGACCACCCATATTTTCATATAAGGGAGGAGAGATGGATTTTCATCTCTTTCTAGAGTCTCACCAGTCTATTTTTCAGACACTCTTGGTGCTTATGTTAGAGAGTTTACAGGAGAAAACTGACATCTGTAACCACAGCTTTGAAGGTGCTTTGTTTGGACCAAGTTCCACATCCACTGACCTGGATGGTGATAATTTAAAGTGCAAATATTCTTATATTTTACTTTCTTTGAGGAAATAAAGAGCTGGTTTGTATATAATTGGGAATAAAAGGAACCAGTGAGTTGGACCAATGGCTCATCAAGCCAATGGCTGCCCAACACTTGGGTGACAGCTCCCACCTTCCCTCCATCCTTTATCTCCTGGACCAGAGCAGGGGAATATTGAACATCTACCACACCAGCTCTCTTTGTTGGAAGAAGAAACCTGTTGCTGCTTATGGGAGGGATGAAAAGAAATGCCATGAAAATGGGCACCAGTCAGAGAGTGACACAGGAGGTGGCTGCCAGCCAGCCCATGGGGAAAGCAAAAACCTCCTGAGATGTTCTTCTGCAGGACTCATGACATCTTGTGTTGGGGAGAAGGGTTCTTTGGGCAGTGGGTTGCAGTGGCAAACATCTCTGGTCCATATTTCAGGCTTGTAAATATTATGCCCTGTTATTTAGGGGCAGAGGGGGCTGATAAGGCCCTTGTAAGAGGGGTTTTAAAGGCACTCAGCTCCTAGCTGGCTCCAGGTCGGAAATGACACAATGGATGTTGAAATGTTGGCTTGGTGAAAAGTTGTCATTCAAGTAATGGATGCTTCATTTCCTGTTTTTGCTGAAAGCTAAAGTGAAACATAATTAGCCAGCAAGAAAGCAACCTTGGCAGCCAAGCAAAAACAGCACATTTGGGGCACCCGAGCCAATTCAAATTGTTTGGGCAGCCCATGAACAATATTTTTCTCCAAATCATTGTAACTGGGAGAATTCATCAGGACCCAGCCAGGCTTGCTGCTCACAGCCCTGCTCCTGTGCTGTCCTCTCTGCTGTCAGCTCCCAGGGGGGAGCTGAGGGCTCCTCAATGTCCAAGCTGCTCGTAGGGATGGAAGAGAAAAGGCTCAACACCCAATTCTTGAGGTTCTGGGTCAATCCTGAGCATATGAGAACTTCAGTTTGCCTTCACAATTGAAATATGTATTAATTTTAGGTTACAAATCTTGGTTTCCCAGCCTGTCTTACCTTGCAGGAGCTGAGATCCTCTCCTTGTTAGTCTCTAAATTCAGAGTTTAAGGAACTCACACTGTTTTCTTCTTAATATTTGGATCCACACCCTGCTTGGTTCTCACATGGATGCTGAGGTTGAGTTGCTGATGATGTAAGGTCTGGCTATGTGAAAAGAATCCTTTAGGAAAGATCAATGAGTGGACAAATATTACTGCTCTTTAGGCTGATGCTCATCTGCTCCAATCACAAGTTCTCATGCTCTCCATTTGTCTCTGCTTTCCTTCCTGGGTGTGTAGTCATTTGATGTGCAATATTTTAATGTATTTTTATGAACTGGCCTCTTTTAATCATTTGCTTGTTTCTCAAGCAAAGTTAAATCTGGTTGGGAGGTGATCAACACTCTCTGGTAAAAGTTCTACATAGAATCATGGAATCATTTTGGTTGGATGAGATCTTTAAGCTCATTGAGCCCACTCATTAACCCAGCACTGCCAGGGCACCACTAACCCATGTTCCTCAGCATCACATCTCTGGCTTTTCAACCCCTCCAGGGTATTTTTTTTTCATTTTCAGTCCCTGCAGGGTATTTCTTTTTCATTTTCAATCCCTCCAGGGTATTTTTTTCATTTTCAATCCCTCCAGGCTTTATTTCAGGGCAGGTACCTCCAAGGTGAATAAACAAAAGTGAAGGGATCAACACAAAGAGACCATTTTTTGACCACATAGCCCATCACCACCAACCTTTAAGTGCATGCACATGCAAAATGAACTCTGGCTCTGTCTGGACTTGCCCAAAGTTGTATTTTTTCTGTACGTGTGTTTTGCTCACTGCCTATTCCTGGCCCTGTTCACTCTGTGTGTGTGTTTATGTTATCGAGCACAGCTTGTTTTGTTTCGAGGCTTTCAGAAAGAAAAATGAATTGGGTGTGACTTACCCTGGGAATGTTCTCAAAACAAAACCCTGGGTGGGTGTTCAGGTTGTTTTGACTTGCCTTTGAGACAGTGAGAGCACAAAGGGACTCCTGGTTTGTAGCTGCTGGAAGCAGAAATCCTGAGCTCAGGCTCCAGTCCCAGCTGAAGTGCTAAAAAAGGCACCTTTTTACTTACAGTGCCAGGGAAATCCTGGGAGAAGCTTGTGCAGGAGCAGCTCTTGCACTAAATACAGCTTAAACCTGGTGTGAATCCACTTCCCAAAGAAAAATTCTCCTTGGTTCTCCCTCCAGTTCTCTTGCTTGACTCAGAAACATGTTCCTGGGTCTTGAAAAGAGTTTGCCTTCACTTTGTAGCTGCTCTGCACAGGAAAATAAAGCAACATAAAGTATTAATACTTCTGTTAACCACAGCCTTACATAGCAAGAGAGGTTTGGATCCAGAAAACAGGCAGTATGAGTTAGTAACAGAGTGGGGAGCATAAAACCAGCCATGAAACATGAGGTGCATGTTCTTACCTGACCAAAGAAGGTATTTTTGTCTATGAAATGTATTAGCCCAGAGTGGGTCTCAGGGTTTTCTTTGATAAATGAACTAGTCTGAGAAGGGAGCAGCCTGGCCAGACCACAATAGCCTAGAAACCACCATGAATGAAACAATTGTCTGCCTAAAAGCTCATTATTTGGTCAAATTGTTGCTATTGTGAGGTTGTGGGTTTCATATTATTGTCATTGTGGCACGAATACGCTGAGAAATTCAGATAGTTTATCATCATCCATTAAGGACTGGAAGGAAATCAGGACAAAAGCCTCCTGTTTATACAAGGTTGTGTTTTATTTATCCTCTGGCTTTTAAAAGCCTCTCGTTTTATGTGCCCCCTGGGCACACAGGCTTCAATTTAAAAACATCCCCACTAAACCAACCCACCCAACTGACAAAAGTCATTGCAGGGAGAGCAACTGAGATGTAAAGGCAACTTGGTGCTCGCAATACCCCACGAGGTAAAAGCCTCCTGCTGAGGTTTGAAGGACCATGACCTCCAGATCAGACCAAATGGGGAAATTATGACTCCCTGGTCAAGAGGATGTTCTGCTCTGGCTCTTCAGACTTCACATCTCTGAGTTCTTAGCAGCCCAGGCTCCTGAGATGGAGGTTAGGAAGTTGTGTGGGGGATGCAGGACAGGGGACTGGGATCACATCCCTTTGCAGACTGTCACCAAGCTGCTTTGGAGGCTCAGTTAAGCAGTGACCTTCCTCCACGGAGAACAGATGGGGAAAAAAAACCCAAACAGGACAGGAAAGTAGAGATAGAAGGCCAAATATTTCTATTTCTGTGGAGAGATGATAAGCATGGAAAGTTGTGAGCTTCTCCCTGGCACTATCTGATTTTCCAGCCTCTCCTCTGACAGCTCAAGGCTCTTGTATTTTCCTTTTTGTTACCCATAGTTAAACTCCCCAAACAGCAAATATTGCAACATTCCAACATGGTCTATTGACAGAATTTGGGGTTTTCTGCTTTATTACTTCCTTTTGGGATCCACCAGGGATTGACAGAAGGGCTGTGCTGAGGATTGGCTCAGTTGGGTGGAAACAGCTTTTAAAATTCTCCTCCTGTATTTGTTTTCACAAATTTCACAGCTCCTCCTTCACCACCTTATGTCCCCAGACTCACCTGACCAGGGTGAGACCTAAAAGTCCTCACTTATTTTCAAGCAAGATGAGAAACCCTTTCTGACCTGCCTTCCCATGCTCCAAGAAGCTCCAGCAGTATTCCAGTCCTGGGAAACCACTGCAGCAGGACAACCAGGAATGAGCAGCTCACTCAACATGGCAGAGAAAAATTGTGACAGCTTCTAAGAGCCTCTTCTCTCCAAGGTCCCTTTCAGCTGATGTTGAGGTCCTGGGTGGGTTTGGAATTGTTACCTGTTGTCTCCTTTCTTCAGACAGACACTTGTAGGGGGATAATGTTGCATTTTGTTGCCTTCTCTTCATTGCTTTGTCCACTTCAATTAAAATCCTGACATTTCCTCACCCGACCAGCCCTGAGGAGTGACTTTTATTGACCCTCCTGTACAATCTGTTCCAGGCAGTCATGAGGTTGAGTCTTGAGTGTTGTGTTACCAAAACCTCCCTTTGTGACCCACCTCGGGGTCACTCTGGGATTGGAATGAGTGATGAGTGACTGTCCCTCTCCATCTGTGTCAGGATGGGAACACATCCTGCCAGGGCCATCAAACCAGAGACAGATGCTGCAGGTTTCCTGGATTCCTGATATCTCTGATTTCCAATTGTTTTAAAAAAAATAAATAAAAAGAGATGTGGTGTGGAGGAACTTGGCCAGATCAATAGTAGACTTCATCTCTGCACATCCCTGGAAACCCCAAACCACCCAGCTAGCAAAAGCAGAGCAAAACAGCACTTTGGGGGAATGTATCTTAAAAAACCAGGTGAGTTTTCCAGTCAGAGTCTGTATTATTATTATTAACCAAATGGTTTCTGTCTCCTTTGGTAGGACATGCTGGGAGCAGGTGGGCTCTCATATGTAATCTGAATTTGTGGTGTGCACTTAGGGGTGGGTGGGTGCATTGACAGATGGGTGGATGGACAGATGTGTAAGTCCTGGTCAGTCTAACAGTCAAATGTTGATGACATTGATGAACCTCATGATGGAGAGTAGATGAATTTAAGTTATCTTACCACTTGGGCAGTGTTATATCAACTGGTTTTAGAAGGGAACCAACTTTACACCCACCACTGCCCCCGTGCTGTGTTCATACACACTGGGACATAAAATCATAGAATCATTTAGGCTGGAAAAGACCTTTAAGATCATCCAGTCCAACCATAACCCTACTCTACCTAGTCCACTGCTAACCCATGTCCCTCAGCACCACATCCACGTGGCTTTTAAACACACCCAGGGATGGTGATTCCCTGGGCAGCCCATTCCAGGGCCTGACAACCCTTCCAGTGACATTTTTGTTCCTAATGTCCACCCTAAACCTCCCCTGGTGCAACTTGAGATCATTTCCTCTTGACATACCTTTTTTTAGAAAGAACTTCCACGGGAGGTGACCTGAAAGGGAATAAAGCCCAGGAGCTGTGTCACCCAAGGATCTCCTTCATCTTGCTCTGCTGGGGCAGTTCTTCCTCTTGACTAATACTGCCCAATGTGGGTGGATTTCCCAGCACAAACTGGTGGAGCATTCAGGGGAGGGGTGGCACCAGTTTGCAGAGTGGGTGCAAGGACCCCGTGCCATGTTCCTGCACACACCAAGGGGGTTTTTATGTTCTGCTGAGGAAACCCAGCAATGTTTGGAGAAGCCAAGCAGGGAGGCAAAGAGGCTCCAGGGCTCTTTTAAAACACTTTGGCCACAAACAAAAGTCCTGAGGTGTTTTTCTCTGTGCTGTGTCCCCTTGGCATGGAGGGACCAGCAGCCAATTGCATTATAGGGCTGCTGATTACTTATGATTCCCTTCCTGTGAGGACAGCCCCTGATGTGTTGTTTTTTGATAACACTGGCTCCTTTCAGGCAATAATGCTGGTACAGTTTCCTGCCTAATCGGAGAGCAATTATGGTACCTCAAAGGGAAAACATTGAGGAGAACTCAGTTTTAGCTCAGAAGTGACAACAGGAACATTTTCTTCCTAAGCCATGGTTAGACTTGAGCTCACTGAAGCATCTCCCATGGTAACACGTGGCAAAAATCAGAGAGGGGAGAGGCTGAGGGTTGTTCTTATCTACCATGCTCCCATATGATCAGGATCTTGTGCTGCTTGAAGAGTTGGGCAGCTGGGATTTTGTTGGTGTCCACCAGTTGTAAGAGAACATGGAATCTGTCCCCCTAGTTCCCTAATCTGGATTTACTCTAGTTTAGGAGTGAAGAGTGCTGGCTCTTACTGATTTCTGATCTGGGTAAACTGAGTTAGTTGGTCAATTCACTGATGGCAGATGACCACGTTCAGAAGAAGTCTGTACTTGAGTGGTTTGCAGGGTGTTGTCTTTGCTTAGCTGCTAAACCCATTGTCATTTTCAAATTAATTTCCCAAACCTCTACAGGAACAAACCCCAGAGATTAAAGGGTTGAAAGGTTATTCCAGCACACTGGTGTAGCCCAAGACAGGTTTAACCTGGAGTTTTGAAAGGGGACTGGCAAATATTTGGGGGAAAAAACAATCTCTGCTTAGACTCCTGGAATATTTCTGGTGATTTGATGCTTTCTTTAGGACTCGGGCGTTTCCACCCAAGGCTGAGGCACGTGCTTTTGACCCCCTGGATGGAGAAGTCCCTGGCTCCAAAGGGTGTGTGTCTGTGGTGAGAGAAGCACTATCGAGCAGGGAAAGGAAATGACTCAGTCATCAAAAGGCCCTCCTTCCTCAGGGAACTGTCCTTAATCACTATTATCCCCTTACAATAATAGTATTTCAGAAGGCCTGTGAACCAGAGCACTCTCGTAGCCATGTAAACTGCTTCCTGTATTTGCCAAACAAAACAGCACCCAGCAATTAATAGAATTCAGCCATTCCTCCTGCTATGATAAAACATCGACCGTGGCTGCTCATCCTGCACCTCAGCTGGGTGAAATCCTGCTCCCTTCTCCTTCTGGATCCGTGTTACCTGCTGCTCCAGGAAAGAACAAACAAGATCACTTGCATTTCACTTGGCTTCAAGTGCCAGAGCTCTGAAAATTGTCCTCATTACCCTTGCAAGAGCTCTCGCAAAGCTTCCTCCTGGGAGACCCTGATTAGTCATTGCTTTAGTATTAAGCTGGGGTGCTTTGTGTGGCTTGCCAGGGATCCTGCACAATCTCTACCTTTTGGTGCTGGATAATAGGCAGCTCCAGGAGTTGGCAGTGGAAGCTACAGAATAAAGAAGTGGGTCCTTCAGAGCTCGGGGACCAGGAGACTCAGCTCCCATAATTAACTCTGATTAGACACAGCCACAGATGGGCAGCACCTCAGCAACAAATGGACCATTTGTTCTTCTTTGATTCATAGGAGAGGAGCTCCCAACGTGACAAGAAAGTGCCACTTGTAACTTGCTCTCCCCTCACCCTTTCCCTTTTAGCACCATCCATCCATCATCTCCATGGCTCAGCACGGGGCAGGTTGACTTTGTAGGTGCCTGGCAGGAAAATCATATCAGGGATGGAAGAAAAATCTCTATTTCTGCAACAAAGACTCTTGCTGCTGCAGTTGGAATTGAAGCAGCAGCTGAGGTGTGATGCAGGAGCTGTGGCTCCATGTGTGAGCAGACAGGCTCTGACCAGGAAAGCTTTTATAACAGTATCAGAAAGGCTGTTAACAGGTGAACACAGCAAACAAGGCTGGGCAAATGCTAAATAATAATAATAACAACAATAATAACAATAATAACAATAACAATAATAATAATAATAATAATAATAATATCAACAATAATAATAGCAGGTGGCTAGATCAAAGCATGTGAAAAACCTACCCAGTGAAATTTGGAAGCTTCCTTTGCTTTGCAGATGCCCCAAAATACTTCAAAATTTGACAAAAAATCATTCAGGATGCCCAGCTACCCAGGATGACTTCACCAGTGTGGGTTTTCCTCCTGAGGATAAATGAGCTGATAACCAAACAGAGGCAGTGTGGGCATTTCAAAATGCTCTGTAAACATTTGCTTTGAAGCCTCTCTGTGCATGGGTGTGCAGGAGACTGGCTGCCAGGGCAGAGCTTTGGTGGGGAGGGCTCACAACAAACATCTCCAGCCCAGCTCGCCCTTGGGGTTGGGGTTTTTTGCCAAATGTAGTAATTAGGCATTGCAAATGCACCAGGATTTGAATAGGAAGAGAACAGGGGAAGAGAACATGAGTCTTTGCTTGCATTGGGTTAAAATCTTCAGCTTCTGTCTCAGCTGGTTTCTGGTTAGTGGCTCAATGGGAAGGATAAAAATGCAAAATCAGGACAATCTTCTCATTGCCAGGGATGAAATTAATGGCCTAAATTTATGGCTGGTGTAATTTCACTGAAGTCAGTAGATTTACACTACAGAGTAACCATATGGTTGGGCTTTTTTCTACACGATAAAGTTGAATGATGTTGATGCTCCTGTGGCAGCTGTGAAGGTTTGGTTGGACTCCAAAATGCCTCCAAACTTCTCACTGTATAATAATGCAGAAGGGGTAAGTGTGGTAATAGTGAAGTTCCTGAGCAAAAAACCACCCCATGTCTGAATTCCCACTGCAAAGCTCCCAAAGAGAGAATGATGGTGCTGATATGACCCATGTGAGACATGGCTGGGAACAAGAAGTGACAAAAATAAATCATTTTCATAGTATGATGACTACCAGCAAGGGTAGAGAGTCTCTGCTGATCTACCATGCCTTAATTGAGCTTCTGGGCATATAGAATCATAGAATCATCAGGGTTGGAAGGGACCTTAAGGATCATCTTGTTCCAACTCCCCTGCCATGGGCAGGGACACCTCCCACTACATCAGTTGCTCACAGCCCCAGCCAGCCTGGCCCTAAAAACGTCCAGGGATGGGGCTTCCAGCACCTCTCTGGGCAACCTGGGCCAGTGTCTCCCCACCCTCAGAATGAAGAACTTCTCCCTAACATCTAACCTGAATCTCCCCACCTCTAGTTTTGATCTCTATGTTGACAAAAGTAGAGATTTAGCTTCTTCCCTGCATTAGAGAAGGTCTTATCTTCATGTTGTTTGGGCAAACAAAAATGGATTTGAGGAGGGGAGGCATCTGAGACTCGGTTCAAACACCACTGAAATCAAAGGGTTCTTTCCACCAGCTTTGGGATTAGAAAATAAACGGATGGGGTGAGGAAGGAGCATCTTTGAAGGACTCAGGAGATGTTAATTCAGCTCTTGGCTGTGCCAGAGGTTCCCAGGGTGACCTCAGGAATGCTGCCTCATGAGTCCCTGGAAGCTTTCCAGCTGTGTAGTCCAATGATATTCCTTCCTCCCACCTTGTGCCTGCCTTGTCCTTGGAGATTATTTGTGTAGGAACCATCTCAGCCTCATGCTTCTACAGCATCTATCCCACCAGGATCCATCCCAGCTGAGGTACAGTTACAGAGAAGGACACTGGAGTGAATGGAAGAAGTGGTTTGGTGGGATGAACATTAATGATGAAATATTATTTTAAAAATGAATATTACAGCTAGAAAAATGTTAGAATATTTTGTGCCACACGAGTACTCTTCATTTTAAAACCTGGAGTCAGATTGGGCTCACTTTCTGGGCTGGAGGTAAAACACAAGAGACATATTGACAAGAAAATATCTTCAGTGAATCCTTTCTTACCATTTCACCAAGTTAGAAATGCCCACTAGAGGGTCAGCAAATTAGAACCTTTGGCTTATTTGTTATCACACAAATACCTTTTAATAATTCTTTATAAACAAGTATCCACACCTTATGGTGCAATCTTGGAGGTGGAGAAGGCTGGGATTTCCTATTGTGGTGTGAACCTCAAACATGCAGCACATTATACAAACAAAACACCCCAGAAAATCCTGGATATGTTGCATTCTTTGCCCATACTCCAATCTTGAAGCTCACTCTCCATCTTTTCAGTAGCATATTTGGCATCTCCAGGGCTTGGTTGAATAGAAGGATCCAGAAAGGCTTCCCCTTTGCTATTGTTGCCATGTATTATCCAAAGAATCAAACCCCTTAACCTCCCTCAAATGCCTTTCTGTGAGAGTCAGTAATTAACAACAGTAGGAGCAGCAACCTGGGAGGTTGTTTCTAACAAGTAAGGACATTTTAAATGAACAGTGAAAATTTTGGGGAGCTATTTGAATTCTTCATTAGAATATCAGGAATAATATTATTATTTTTGCACCTCTCACCATTCTCCTCTACTTAGTTTCACCAGCCTAAGGAGCCCTTTTTCCCCTCTGAATTTTCTAGCCATGCATCCCATAGACACCTTGTCATTCATCATACATCTTGAGCAATAGGGATCCAAATGTGCTTAATGTCTATAATCACCCAAGGCAGGTATGCAAATAAAAACTTTGTTTATTATGGCAACTGACCAGGAAAATCTTCTGTCAAGATAATAACTCAGAGAGGCAGAGACACAACAAATCAAAATCTTTGGCAACACAAAGGGGAGAAAAAAAAGTTGGCATGCTTGGATAAAAGATACAAGCCCAGGTGGGTGATTTGCACCTAATGTGATCCAAAGCCAGGTTTTCCTGGGAGTGAAATGATGTTTGGCAAGAAAGTAACAGAGTAAAAAGCTAACATTCCTCTAGCTTTAATGGCAAAGAACACAAAGGGTCAGATCCATCATACCTTTGTTAAAGTGAGTCCATAGAGGCTTTTCTTGACACAACCAGATCTATCAAAAAAGGAAGAAAATGCAGTTAGCAGCCAGTAGTAACAGAGTCTTGTCAGGCTGCCCAAAATTACTTGGAAAATATCTTTTCTTCCATGCTAGACTTGTCTCTGGCTATTAAGCATTTGCTCAGTTGTAGGAATACTTGAAGGATTACTTGCTGGGAAAACTCAGAATAAAACAAAAGGTTCTCTAGTGCAGGCTGATGATGTGTACACACATCTAGTAAAATAAATCCCTTTCTGATGGTCTCATGAGGCTTTCAGGTGGAATTTGTCCATGTTTAAGTTACACAATGTTAATTTAGGAAAGCTCCCTTTGGGGTTATGATCATTCTAAGCAAAAAAGGGGGGGGCTTTTTCTACCCAAGCAAACATTCACATCATCTGGACCATGTTTCAACTCCTCCTGTGTTCCCTGAGTTTCTTTATATACAATCACAGCAGCCTGTAGAGGCTTCAGCTGTCAGGTGTGTGCTTATTATACCAGTCATGCCAAAAAAACCCCAGTCACTGGCCTAAAACATTTGCAGATGAAAGCCTAGTCCTACAAACATCCTCATAAAGTACAAATATTCAGGCAGAACTAACAGGGCTCCATAAAATCTCTTGGTTAATTATGTGCCTAAGTTGTTCCAGGTCAGGAGCACACGTGGTGTTGGTACCAATAAGAACATCATCAGTTTTCTCTAACCAAAACTAGTATCTAAAAGAACTATCAGGGTGGAATGTCTAAGGAAGTTAAAATATATATAGTAGAAGTGATATATATATATACATGGAGTGAGAAATATTCAGAAAGAAGGGTCACAAACCTGTGACAACCCTGCTAGCAGAAGAAAAAAATAAACTATGAGAAGAGAAGGGGATTATGGTGATGTTCTGGAGTAGCACAGAGGGATAAGAGCTGTGGGATGTGGAATGTGGGATGGTCTGCCTGCCTTCCAGCCATCCAAAGGGGTTTCCCTCAGAGGCTGGGGGTACCTGTGAGGGTCTGAGCTCCCAGGAGATGGTTGTTGTTCCCACCAGGTCCTCACTGTGGGAAGCTGAGAAGAAATCAGCTCTGATATTCCCTCAAGGTCCTTCCTTAGCTTTTGGTGAGGGATGGTGGGAGGATTAAAAGATCTTTCTGGCACATCCCTGAGTGATGATGGAAAGTGCTAGAAGGCAACGTGGTCTCCTGAAAATGTAGTGAGAGCAATCCTTAGAACTAAGCAAAACTGCTGGATCAAACCCACCATCCCCACCCTTCCCTGACACTCTGTGTGCACAGACCTGTAGGTCTGAGCTTCCCAAACACCCCGAGATGTTGTCCCCTGAGTGCACACACTGTGTGTCCTTGAGGAGCAGCTGAAGGAGCTGAGAAAGTTCCTTAACATCAGAGCTGGAAACACAAGGTATAAACAGAGCCAGGGAAGCCCAGGCAGTTGTTGTGAGTGCTCTCTGCAGTGTCATGATAGTGAGGAGGCAGCTCTCCCTCCTCCCAGATGTCCTGGCATCTCAGAAGAGCCAGTGGAGAAGGAGGAAAGGGAAAGGCTGTGTGGTGAGCGGGTGGGGTGAGACCACCAGCTCTCCCCCAGCCTTATCAGCCTCCACAGAGCCACAAACACTCCTCTCACAAGGGTGTGTAAAGGAGCCTTCAAAGCGATAGCAACGGAACCAACTGGGAACTGGTCTGTGAAAAGAGTTAAAAACAAAAACTTCAGGGCTTGTTTTCTACTCTCTTTTTTTTTTTCCAAACTCCTCCTGAAGGCAGAATGTGCAGCCCATGGTGTGGTAGAGTGAGACATCCATTTAAGGGTGCCTGTCTCTTCTTTTGTACCCCTGTACACCTTCCTGTGAAGTGTCACAGCATGTCTCACACATACATCACACTGACAGTGAAAAAGGGAAGTGTACAGAATGGACTAAGCCCTGAGAAACCCAAATACTTGCTCTGCAAGTTGTTGGCCACCATCACCTTCACTGCAGTGGGAGCTGCAGGGGCTCAGCAGCTCATGGATATTATAAATTAGGGGTTCACAGGAGGGAAAGGGCTCTTGGAGCTCCTAACGTGAAAATATTATGGGCAGGGGAACAGGGGGAGAGAGGAGGGGAAAGTAAACATGAAAGGAGGTGTGAAGGGAGCTAGTAGAGAGAAAAATTAAGGCCTGAGATGCTATATATGATTAAAGGTCAAACCTGTAGCTGGAACACAATGAAGACCACGTGGTTTACTGGTGCAGAAGTAGCTGAGCACATCTGTTTTTATAATCAAGCCTGTTTATAGGAACAATACACAGAAGGACTTTAAAGCTCAGGTCGTAAATACTTAGTGCTAATTTTTTTTGCTGGTAGCAGAGATGGGAATAATAATGAACACCAGGGGAAGTCACAGTAAAGTCAAAGTCATGCTCCAATCAGCCCTTGCCATGGTATAAAAGTGAGGAGCTATTTCATGGCATTGTAAAATAATGTTTTTCTTGTCATAGTTCATGTGCTAAAGTTCAGTACTTGCTGAAGACCCTCAAGAATTAGAAATTAGGAAGTTTTTCATTCTGAGGGTGGGGAGACACTGGCCCAGGTTGCCCAGAGAGCTGCTGGAAGCCCCATCCCTGGACATTTGGAAGGCCAGGCTGGATGGGGCTGTGAGCAACTGATGTAGTGGGAGGTGTCCCTGCCCATGGCAGGGGGGTTGGAACTAGATGATCTTTAAGGTCCCTTCCAACCCTGACAATTCTATGGTTCTATTATAAGAAATGCCTGTAAATGGCAATGACTTGGTCACTGTGAGTTGGTAGAAATCAGCTGAATATTAAGCATGAAGGTTGGACTTGATGATCCTAGAGGTCTTTTCCAACCTAAATGATTCTATGAAGGATCAAACTCTGCATTGACCTGGTGAACATCTTTGTAGAGGAACAACTCAATGACACCTTGCAAGAGCAGACCTCGTAAGGCCATGATGAGTCAATATTTAGCCAGGATCATAAGAGCAACCAGAGCAGGGAATCAGTTAGAAATGAGAAAGGTTGTGGAGCATGTACAAATACACAAAGAGTTGTGGGAGTGAGAGGGACTCCCAGGTGACTAGCTGAATAAAATGGCAAAAGGAGACCCTGCTGACCAAAACAATGATGGAGGTGAAAGTTTAGTGTCAGTCCTGGGAAAAACTCTGATGAAAGCAACAAACAGATCAAAGCTGGTTTTAGAGGGGGGAGAACAATGTGGCTTCAGATCAGGATGAAGTTGCATTAATCAGATCTGCAGATTTTTACAGCTGATGGGGGAAAAAAAAAAGAGGAAGAATGGGGTTTAAAAGTGCTGGTTGTTTTCCTTGATGCTATGGAGGCATTTTATGTGGAAGGAGCCATTATAGAAGGCAGCAAAAACAATCCAACACTCAGATAAGCACCCTGGTAGTATAAATGCTGGGAACTCCTGTGGTGCTTAGAGGAATTGGCAGAAAATTAAGCAACTGGTTTGAACCAAGCCTGGTGTGAAACAAAGGGCTATGAATTTGCCAGTGCTTTCATCATGTACTTCAAATGGACGTTAGGGTGGCAAATGAGTTGGAGCATGTGACAGTGGAAGATCTAAATTTCCCATTATGCAAATGGCATTGCATAATTGTCAGAGAAATGAGCTGAAGTTGATGCTCTGTGCTAATTGACAACATTGCTGCAGCCAGCTCGGGGTTTAGAATCTATCGATGTGTTTCTGTCTTGGAAAGAATCAGGGTTATTTTAATATATGTCTAAGGAGTTTAATTGCTGCTGGGGAAGAGGAGGAAAGAGTAAAAAGATGTGCTTAGGCAAGAGCTGACAGCAGATATGTACTGCAAATAGTCTACAGGCATTAAATAAGAGGGATCAGAGCATTGCTGCTGCAGGAGATCCTCCAAAGGCAGCTGCACAGCCTAAGAAAAACAGAGAAATTAGGAGCAGGCAAGGATGTCAAATCAAGGTTTGGGACTGGCTGTGTCAACATCACAATGAGGAGGGAACCTAAAGAGATCCAGATGGAGAACACTGAAGATATTCAGGTACTGACCCCAGCCCCACAGCCAGACCCTCCTGATGGGAATGGATTTGACAGAGCTCTAGACAAGGGTGTTACACGACTCCTGAGTCTGCAAAGAAAAAAGAGCCAGAAAAGAAGACATATTAAAGCTTTGGCTTGGCCAAATTCCAACTCAATTAATTTCAATCTGCCTTTTAAAATTCCCCCTGAAGTGCCAGCTAGATAATATATTCTTCCAAGCATGTCCTGGGAGGCTGAAAGGTCTCACAGGCCAGCACTGAGCTACAGTTCCTGCATGCAGGGCTTGTGTCAGGTGGAGTTTGTGAAGACCTTGGGACCCCTGGAAATGAGCAGTGCTTGGTAGAATGAAGCTGCTGAAACCAGAGAAAAACAGCAGCAGTTGCTCTGCTACAAATCTTCCTGCTGTGCAGTTTGGTTTTTGATAACTGAGCTGCTAAAACCTCACTTCTGCCTTCTGGTGGATGAAAGGAAGGAGAGCATTGCAGCAAAAAAACCTATCAACAGGAAAATTAGCTGGGATTCCTCAATATCATTATTGAGCTGGGTATCTACAACTGAGACTGATGCTCTAGGAACCTGAAAATTTGCCTAAGAGCCTGAAAATGAGGAGGGTAAATGTAAAGACTCCTCTGAGCTTGATGAATGAGTCCCCAGATCTACACATTTCTACACACTAGAACCCAGTGGTTCCTGGGTGACTGAGGCAGAGCTAGTTAAGACTTGCTGGAATTATTTCCAAATAGAAAGCTTTGATTATTTCTTTTTCTGATACACCTACACATTTTTTCCTGTAAGAGAAGGAAATAAATCCATGGAACCACCTGTCCAATTAGATGTTTCTCCTGTTTCTGGGAAGGAAGAGCCCCTGGAAACCACACAGGCTGGGACCAACTGGCTGGGGAGCAGCTTTGATGGAAAGAACCCAAATTACTTGGTGGACAACGAGCAGAACATGGACTTACAGTGTTCCTGCCAGCAAAAAAGCCCAACAACACCCTGGGGTCTATGAATAGGTTGCCCAAGAGGTTGTGGAGTGTCCAACATTGGAGGTCTAGGAGACAGAACTAGAGACCTGAGGTCCCTTCCAACCTGAACTATTTGGTGATTCTCTGATTTGAGCTTTCCCTGAGCTGTCTGTAGTCACAGGGGTTTGAGATGTCCTGTTAGAACAAAGATGTTTCTGATCCTAACCTATCATATCTTCACTCAATGTTCTTCCAGGGAGGAAAAGGTCCCTACTGAATGTGCAGGTAGTGGGTCAGTTCTACCTTTGCTAGTGAGACATGTAACTAACCCAGAAAACACACAGTTCAGGACAAACACTTCCCAAATTCCCTCTGGTGGCAAATTACCTGCTGGGAATAACCAAGACAACATCAAAAAGTCAAGGATCACCTCTATTCCATCATACTCCTCCTCAGTGGCATGTGTAGACCAGCAGAATTCAGAGCTGAGCCCCTCTCAGAGGTGTCTCCCTGTTCCTCCTTCAACCTACAGCAACTATCGCACCATCTCGGGGCAGCCCGGCCCCGAAGCTCAAGGGAGGAGTTAAAAATGGATTTTTAAAGCAGCTCTTGAACGCTCTCTAGTGGTTAAAACAGCCGATATTTTAACTGTCACCTTCTATCACCTTTTCAACCCGTTTTTCATTCCTACCTCACCCACGGTGACTCATGTATCTCCGAGGTTAAAAGATTTTTAAATGACGGTTATAATTATTGTTATAATTATTATAATATTTTGTGATCATTTATTTTTAGGCTCTAGAGAAATGTTTTTCACTATAGAGTGAGTCTAACATCATTCCTGTGCATGAAGCAACACTTTTCTTGTTCTCTGACCAGCTAACAATTCATCCTAGGCTGTGTTTGCAAAGATCTCTGAATATTCACATTGAACTGATTCCTTACTGTATATTTTCACATTGAACTGATTCCTTACTGTATATTTTCAAATTGAACTGATTCCTTACTGGCTATTTTCCCAGATATTCCAGGATTCCTCCCTTCCTAGAGTAGCCACTCAAGCTCCTCACAGAATGTATGTCACAGAAAATGCTAATTTTCCATTCCACAGCAGAAAGCAAAGTTGAGGAAGAACAAGGTGACCCAGTTATGGAAATGTGGCAGCTCCAAGACCAAAGGACAGATTAAAAGCAAAGAACACTCCACAGCCAGTAATGACAAAATGCTTGCATTGTTTTTGAATAATTAATAGCTCACCAGCCTGTGTCCAAGGGAATATTTGCATCAGACATTATTTACATGCCTTTTCAAATGGTAATTGCAACTTGTCTTGCAAAAACAAACACACTGCTGCACAGGCACCAGTTATTTGAATGTTTTGGGTTGGTTTTTTTTTGTCTACTCTCTGTTTATTTAAGGGCTGTGTCTTCTTTGTCTGCCTTTCTCATCCCAGTTACTACCTTAATCATCACCATCAGGCTGCTCTTCAACTTGGAAAGCTGCTCCAGTAACAACCCTACACAGAAATCCTGGGTCATACAAGGTCCTGTAACCCAATATTTATTCCAAATCATTTTAGATTTAGAGTTTGATGCAGAATTTTTTCATTGCCACTGATTCAACACATCTCTTGTGGTGTGAGAGGCCAAATAATGGCATTTTTGCAGGCTCAGCACAAGTCTCATCCTCCAGGTCACTCTTGGGTTGGGGTTTCTCCTTCTCTAGCACCCATCCTCCTTATTACTGCCACAGGTCTTGGCTCCAACCTTCAGCTCCTCAAGTCTAACAAGGTCTCCTGTCCCCAAGTGGAGTCTGATACATTCATGATGATGCAAAATAAAACCTGGGGGTGGGTCTGTGAGGAGCTGATGTAAAATCTGCTTCTCTGTTTGCAAGGAAAACTTTCTGCTAACCAGCAAATTGCACTCCCTGCCAATTTCTCATGACATTTCCCAGCCTTCATCCTGATGACAATTTCTCAGCTCTTAAGTAATTAAAACACGAGGTAATTAATTTTACTTTCTAATTAGATAATTGCCCTGTCATTGCAATGCTCTGAGTGTGAGATGTTATTATTGCAATATCTTCATTACTAATGTCACTGAATCAAAATTGGGGGGTTTTTTTTAAACCTTAAATGTTGTGTTGGTCCTCAGAAAAATGAGGTGGGTTACAGGAACCTCATGGAAAGCTGCTCCCAAATTTCTTATTTCCTTGGCTTATTTCTTATTTCCCTTCTAGGTTCTTACCCTGAGTGTTCATGACTCAGAAGAGCTGCCCAGTGAATAGTTCCCTTGGTCTTCCAAGACATTTATACCCCATCCATCAGTGGGATGCTGGGGAGTAGAATTGCTCAGTGGACTTGAAAAGTTTGGACTTGAAGAGTCCTTGAACTTCATTTCAGGACTGCAAAAGACCTCATGGTAAAAGAGAGTGGCTGTGGTCACCTAAAGGCTACCAGGGCCTGCTCCATGAAGGAAGGAGAACCAGAAGCTGAGCACAAGGACAACATCAAGGCAGTGACCCCAATGATCAGAGAACAATCCCGAGGTACCTACATGGGGCCAGCTTGGTGACAGTGATGGCTTCCATTGAGACAAGGTGAGGGGACAAGTCAGGGTCCACCCAGGAGGTCCAACAGGGAACAGGGCTGAGCAGGAGCCTTCTACAACACAGTCCAGGCTCAGTGGCTTGGAAAAACCAACCAACTATTGAAGCACAAGAAAAAATTAAGAATAAATCTGAATTTATGTAGATGATCTCTTTACTTGTTTTTTACATTATTATTACAGCTTGGGTTTGGGGTTTTTTTATTCAGGTTTGGGGTTTTTTGTTCACCTGGGGCTTTTTTGAGTAGAAGCATTTGGAATTCTTCAGTAGAAGAGTTGTTCAGCTTCCCTGGGATGTGCATGGCCTTGAGGAGCACATCTATATATGTCTTTGAGAGCAGTCAGAAAGAGAAAGGGCTGCAGTGCCAGAGGGTTCTCCTAAAGCCTCATGCCTTTGACAGGCAGCTGTAACACCAACGTGTTTGGAAATACTTGTTTAGTGGCAACCATTAATTTTTCTTCAAATAAACCCTTAGCATAAGATCTGTGATTAGCCTTCCTCAAAATAACCCAGCTGAGCCTCAAATAGTGGCTGTAGTGTGAGAATTACCAACCCACCCTTGCTCTCTGATGGGCTGGAGATATTTTATACCTACATGGGTACAGGTTTTCTGCACTTTTATCCTGCAAGTGTTCATTTTAAGCTGCAATTCTATCCACCATGAGGAAATGACATTTATATTATTACTTTATCTTCTCAATAGATAGACAAGTAGATACTACAGCAGTAGAGAGATACATAGATAGCCAGAAAAATATTAAAATATGGTCAATGTACTGTGAGCCATAAAACTAGTTCCTCAGAATCTTTGATATTTGTGATAAATATGATATAAAAAGAATCATCAAACATCCTGTGATGTTCTTTTCTTTCACTGCATGGTCACATTGGCAGGATTTAAAGGTTGTGCAGTGGAATTGTGAGGTCCAACCTGTATCTGTCCTTGGTGAAGAGCAAAGGTTCCAGATGCTGCTGTTTGCAGCAGGTTCTAGTTCTTAGCAAGCACACTTTTATTTTCCACATAAGATGATTTTGTGTTAAGAGGTTTTAAGTATTTCCTGTTCCTTTCTGACTGTGCTGTGCTGGAAAACAGGCATTAGGTTAAGAAGTGTAAATGATATGATAAAGCCAGAGATAAGCAGGTCAGTATAACCAAGTGTGCAAGAGCCAGACTGCAAAGAGGCATCTCCTGCTCTCAGTGCAGAGGGATTTACACAGCAGTGCTATTTTCTGCCCTCACAATGGGGGAGATGTTGCTGTTTGAAAGCTTCTAATAAGAGGTTTTTCAGAGAAAGCAACAAGTTGATGTGGCCTTTTGAAAATGGAGCTGTTAAAGATGCTCTACCTTTATTCAGGAAACATCTTAAGTGCTTGGGAAATAAAGGGGATGAGTAAGCAAACAGAAATCTGCCAAACTATTTAATTTCTTTCCATGAAGGATATCACATGGACAGAGAGGAAGAAGATGACATCTTCTGACTTTAATAGGGCCAATATTTTCTTGCATGACTCATAAGCAACTTAAGAAAACATGACCTAGGAGAAACTCCTGCAAAGTGGGTGCAAAGCCAAGTCTACTGAAAAGATAATTGCCAGTGATTCCCTGTCAAAATAAATGGAGGTATGAAGCAAGGAATAATTGGAGTTTGTTCATGTGTCCCTGCTAGTTAATTATGATCTAGATGGTAGAACAGAGGGTATAAAAAGTGTGAAAAAAGTCAAATACTTTGGAATCAAACTGTGAAATGGTCAGAAAAAGAGATGAAACTCAATGTGGACAAGTCCACCCAGGCAGCAATAAACAACTTCATAAATTCCTGCTGGGGGATAATATTTTATATGTATTTCTGCAGAAAAAGACCTGGAGGTGATCACAGAATGTTAGGGATTGGAAGGGACCTTGAAAGATCATCTACTCCAATCCCCCAGTAATGAATTACAAGCTGAACCTCAGTGTACAGCAAAAAAAACCCCCAAACATCATATGTAGGTGCAAGTATCCTGTAAGACACATCGTGTGGCTGCATCATGATATCACCATTAATAAGGACTCAGCTGGAGTATTTACACCCTGCATTTGAAGATCCTACAGACCATTGGAGATGGCATTGAGGAGAACATCCAGAATAGCCAGAGGTCTAATAAACTTCACCTATAAGGGAAGGTTGAGAGAACTGGGGTTGCTTGACCTAGCACAGAAGAAATAGAGCAGCTTTACTGTGCTGTGTTAGAAAGACAGCCCCAAAGACACAAAGTATTTGTGTCCAGGATATTTAGGATGAGAAGTAGCAGCATCCACACTGGAGTAACTCAGAGTCCATGCAGGGAGAGTTTTCTAGCAGTAAGAGTCACAAAGTGTTAAAATAACCTGCCTGGGAGACTGACATTAGCAGGCTGTGCTGGGATTAAACTCCATCCTGAGTCCAGCCTGTTCCACAGCAGCATTAGGGATTCCTTAAAATAACCAAGTTGTCCTTCACCTTCAAGTTCCTTTCAAATTTATTCCTCCTTTCCCTTTCTTATGGATGTGATCTGCAGGAAGATTTTGCTGTGCCAGTGTGAGAGCATGAGGGTTGATTAGAAATCTTCAGGTTCACTTGGAAACTGTGTGTCATGGCCACAAATAAATTATGAATATAATGAGAAAAAAACATTATTTTTCTAATGGATTTGCATGACCAAATTAGCTGGAGATGAAAAGCTCAGGCACAAGTTTACTTGGGGCTGTGGGCAGGCAGTAGCTGGATCTGGCTCTTTGCCTGTGAAGAACTATTTGGATTCCTCTGTTCATTGATTCATAGAAATAAAGAGAAGCAGCTGGTATGGGACACATCACAAGCCTCACGTTACTCATTCCATCTACAGTAAAATTTGGCCTCCCTCAGAGAGCAGCTGCCCCCTCACAGGAACTTTGCCCTCCAACTATTGATTCTTATCACACATTTCAGCACTGGATGGAAAATCCTTTCACTATCCCATTTACTTTCCACAGTTACAGAGAACAGCTTTCAGAAACAAAAAGGGTTGTGGGGTTTTTTGAGGTGATTGCAAGTTTTGGATGACAATCACTCTAGATGTTCTCCAGAAGTAGAAGTCTAAGATATTTAGGCTGTGATGAGCCTCAGTTGGACTCGGTGAGGGACTTCTTAGGATGTTGGGTAGTGGTAGGACTGGGGGGAATGGGTCAAAACCAGGGGTGAGGAGATTGAGATGAGACGTTAGGAAGAAGTTCTTGCCCAGGAGGGTGGGGAGACACTGGCCCAGGTTGGCCAGAGAGGTGCTGGAAGCCCCATCCCTGGACATTTTGAAAGGCAGGCTGGATGGGGCTGTGAGCAACTGATGTAGTGAGATCAGGCAGGGGAGGCTGGAACTAGATGATCTTTAGGGTCCTTTCCAACCCTGACAATTCTATGATTCTTTGACTTCCAGCCTTCTCTCATTGAAGCTGGTGTGACACAGGAAAGTAGCTGATAGGTGCAAAAAAACCCACATAAAATGAATAGAAAATTGCTCTTTAGGAAGATGTTTTGATTGGAGCTGCAGCATTTGCCATAAAACTACTCAATTATTTTCCTTAACAATAAGGAAATAAATACAGAATGACTTGATATCACTTATAAATACAGCAAGATGACTGATAAGGCAAATTAGAGGGAGGACAGGCCTAGAACAGTCTGGAGGGCCCATTCAAATTACCTGATTCAGGCAAATATAAAGCCTGAAGCAGCTTTGAGCAGCTTTTCAGTGTTGAGACTTCTCCTTTGGTATGTATGACCAAGCTACTCCCTTCTGACAGGACCTTTGTACATGAAAATGATTGTTTGAGCCACTTTGCATAGAGTTTAGGGGGCAAAGCAGAGTCCCAGGCTGGTTATTTACTCCTGTGACCTGAAGGCTTTTGTAAACAATCCCTTCATGCAAGGGCTGAAACACTGTGTGACATCAGCAGAACCAGAAACACATTTTATAATGATTTCCCATCAATGGCTATGTAGAGAAATCTGTCATTTAGTGGCATTTAATCAATTTTTGCTGCATTGGATTAGAATTATGCTAGTTTTGACTAAATGTGACATTAGACATCACTTAATCCCCTTTGAACCCAAATATCTTTCGAATGTTTTATTGATCTTGTTGCTCACACATCAATATTTAACATCTGTGATAAAATAAAACCTTGTAATTTAATTTTAATCAGACAAAAACCATGCAGTGAGCTTTCAATCCTTGCTCAGAGAGGTTTATTTTGTCTGGGTTTAATTTCATGATGAAAGTTGGCCAGCCCATGGGTTCAGATCAAATGGAAATTTCTCTCCTCTGAGCAAATTCCTTTGGGGAAAGGAAACCTAAATAAAAACCAAGTGATAACTTTCTCAGAGTGCCTGATAAGCAGGAGGAGCCACAGCCTTTGAAATTTGCAGAGTGGGCCCCTTTTAGGACAGTAAAACTGAGTGAAAGTTCAGGTAGTCCCAGGCTCCTGTTGCCAAACAGATCTCCTCAAGGTTGGGGCTGCAGTAGATACAGTTCTACCCTCCAAAGTAAATTTGTAACCTCAAAGGCAGTAGAAGATATTGTTGACTCCTCTAGTTTAAAAGTTGCTACTTTATAAATGAAAGTATTTGGGGTTTGTTTCTTTTTTCTAACCCTAATCCTTGTCTGCTAAATCTGGGAACTGGTTGGGACTTCTTATTTTCTGTGGCCTGGGAGCTGCTTGTCAGCTGAAGCTGTGGTTACCTCCATCCTTGTTCTTACTGACATGTTCTCAGGGGCATTTCAAGGCTCACAACATCCAACAAGACCAGTCAGGGAAAGGATTGATGAAAAGATCAGTGATAAGGAGAGAACACGACACATTGTGGGTCAGAGGTCCTGGCTTGGGGAAGCAGAGAAGATATCAACAGGGTGGGAAAGCTGGTGAGATGTAGGGTCAGTTGCTGGTTTGGAGAAGTAGGTAACAAGAAGATGGAAGGACATGGGGCTGGGGAACCAGGTTTGGGGAGACAGAAAAGCAACTTTCCTTCCTTTCGTTTCCTTCCCTTTCTTTCCCTTCCTTCCTTCCTTCCTTCCTTCCTTCCCCTCCTTTCCTTCCTTCTTTTTCCTTCCTTCCCTCCCTTCCTTCCTTCCCCTCCTTTCCCTTTCCTTTCTTCCTTCCTCCTCCCTTCCTGTAGGATTTTCCCCAGGTGGAGCAGCAAGGCTTGGCTTGGTTGAAAGTCCTCAAAGTGGGCAAAGGGGAGAAATCTGAAATGGGAAGGGCTGGGAAGGTGTGTCAGGGGTAAAGTAATATCAAGGAGGATCACAAAAGGCATATTCAGACTTTCCAGTCACAGCTGGTTTAAAATACTGATGAATGAAACCCCAGAGAGATCTGGCACACAAGATGTTTCCCTGGAGCATGAAGAGCAAAGGGAAGTGTCTCCTAAATCTGGACCCCACACTGTCTGCAGGGAGGTGGAAGCATCTTGAGCAATTTTGTGGCCTAAAAGTTCACTTTTTGGAAGATCTACATATTCTGGAGGGATGTTCTCTCCTCTCTTGCCTTTCTGTAGTGACTAAATACATGTAACTCTAAAAACAGCAATTCCAGAGGTGACCTCCACTGCCACAGCTCACAGACATGACACACAGAGCCAGCTCCCTACCAATAAGATTTGTTCTGCACCATAATTATGCTGAAATATGGTTTCAACCAGCTCACTAACATCAAAGTCAAAGGCAAGGAGATCCAAAGCCAGATTTACAGGGAGATCACCCCCCACGTGGGAAGTCAAGGGGGTACTTATCTCTGAGAAATGTAAATGTGGAGCCCCACATGGTAATTATGAGGTTGTCACATGTTAGAGGTTGCTAGGACAAAGCTTACTCAGCATCAGCAGCAGTTCAACACTTCAAGCATGAGGATGAGGTCACTCAACTCTTCCTTGGTGGTGGGGAATCCTTAGGTAGGGTTTTCTCTGTCAGGTGGTGATGATCCAGGTTGTTGGCACAGAAATATGATGAATTTGTGGTCACTGTTTTGAGAGGAAAGGTAGGAAAGAGGTAGATTAATAAATGACAGCACGACCTGCCTAAAGTTATCAGCACATTAAGTATTAAAAGGTATTTTAAGAGTTGAGATCAACTACTCAGCACAGTTTGGTTGGGTGAAAGTTATTTTTGAGTGAATTTTGAAATTACAGAAGTTCTATTTCAATAATAAAATACCTGAGCTGTGCCCAGGCTGCTCCAAGAGGTGGATAAAGGGTCCAGAGATCTGATATGGAGCCTGCACAGAGACAGCAACATAGCACTGATGGTGAATTAGGCTGTAATACAACAGGGACAGATATTTTTGGTACAAAGTTGCCACATTATAACAAGAAACTGTTAAATGAATTTAGTAAGGCTAAAAAAAAATAATGAAAACACTGCATTTGACTTGGGAAAAAGGTCATTTCAACCTCACTATAAGGGGCTTGGGGAAGTCAACATATAAAAGTTAAATCTTGTAAATATAATGGTATTAACAAAATCTTCTTGGTTTCTTTATTATATTTATTTATTTTATATTTATGAATCTGAAATAATTAGGTTGGGTGATTTCTTACACTTGTTATGTAAACAGAGGTGATTTAGAAAGCAAATAACCTCATTAAAAATGACAAAGGATTGAGCTGCTATGGAAAATGTAAGTGTACATGAAAAGCAGGAGCATAACAAACAATATTTACAGATGGAATGAAAAGAAAAATTAGACTATTCAAAATTAAGTACTACAGCATGTGAAAGAAAGTGGTTTCTGGCTGGATTATCAACTTAATTCCAGTGAAGCAAAAATCAAAATGTAAACAAGGGCAAGGACAGAGTGGTTGTGTGAAGGGATTTGGTGAGGAAGGGTAATGAGACACCTCTCTTTTGGTGGTGGAGAACCATTCAGCTGGCCCAGTTGTTCAAGAAATAGCACTTTGTCTTGTGTTAATGGAATGGGTTGTGTGGGTCCATGATTAAACAGATTTTTTAAAAAACAGCTTTAAAAACAATGGTAAAAATATAATTTTAAACTGGTATTATAACTAAAAATTCCATCTTCATTACTGGGAATTGAATTTTGAGCCTTTTATTCCCAAAGTCTTTCAGAAAGATAACTGAGTAAATACTGAAATCTTCCCAATGTTATTTAGCTCCCAAGCCTTCTGAAGGAAGCATTTCATTTTCAGGCTGTACCTCAGAACACATAGTATTCATTCAAAAAACTACTTAACAGAAAAACTGATGTTATTTCAGTATAATGTCTTTAATATTGAATAATTGTTGTCCACACAGAAGTGAAGGTTCAGCACATCTTCCATAGACACAGCTTTAGGTCACAGAAATGCTTAAAAATAAAATAAACGTTATGTGGCACTCAGGGATTGTATCTGGAGAGAAATGCAGGTACCTCTGCCACCAATCCCAGTATGAAACACAAATGAGGCAACTGTTCCTAGTGACTTTAACGCTGTTATTAAGGCCCAATTACCCCCGTGACTCGCCACCCCTCCCGAACCCTCCCACAGACTTAGGGACGTGCCTTACAGGCATGAATAGGCAGAAAACATCTTTTGGGGTGAAAAACAGTCTCGCTCCTTAGAGGACAGGAGCGTTGGGATGGGCTCCACTCAAGGGAGACCCCTCTCACCGCCTCAGCCAGGGGCCGGCAGCGCCTAGCTCCTCAAGGGTGGGCCGCAAACAGCCCAGCACCGCCGGCTGTTTCACAACCGGCCCAGGGTTGCGTAGGGGTGGCGGGAGGGAGTCTCACCCTCCCCGCGGTGGGCACCGGCCCGGTACAGAGCTGAGGGGCCAGGTAGAGTCAGACGCGGCGCCGCCATCGCCGGCGGGGGCCTTAGGGCGAGGGCCTTGGGGCGGGGCTGCCCCGCCTGCCTATTGTGTCTGGAGCTTAGCTGCCCGCCGCGCGCCTGAAAGACCCGCCGCAGCCCAGAGCCGCTGCTGGGTGTGGGCGGGATCAGGCGTTCTCCGCGGGCACACCCAAGCAGCGAGGACCCCGCGCCGCTCGCTCCCGCGTAGCCTCGCCTTACGCGCTGGCGTGCGCGCCCTCGCTCTCTCCCTCAGTGGCGCGGTGCGGAGGTAGCAGGAGCGGTGGGGCTGGAGTCGGCTTGAGGCGGCCATTCCTAGAGCGAGAGCGCAGCACTGAGTTCCCCCTCCCTTCCCCCGGGCCACTCACGCACACGGTGAGGAGGGTGGCGAGGACCCTCCGGACACCGGTGGGGCCGGGAAGGAGGAGGAGGAAGGGACGCGCTCGGGGAGTGACCGTTGGCTGGGGCGAGCGGCGGGAGGCTGCGCGCTCACGTGACCGCCGGCGGCGGCGCGTCCCCGAGTCAATCGGCTTGAAGGGGGGGGGGGGGGGGGGGCCCGCGGGGGGGGGGGGGGCGGGGGGGGGCCGCGCCGGCAGGTGCGGCTGGCGCGGGCGCGCTCCCTGGGCGTGGGGAAGCGGCCGTGAGCGCGCCCGCCCTCCCGCGTGTCCCCTCCGGCGGCCCGTTCCCCCGTAACGCACCCGCGCTCTCTCCTCTTGTATCTCTCTTTCTTTCTCCGCTCACACAGAGATGCCCTCGGCTACCAACAGCACTATGGCGAGCAGCGGCAGCGGGAAAGCGGGCCCGGGCGGGGAGGCTGCCCCGGCAGCGGCGGCAGCCCCGCAAGCGGCGGGGGGCAGCATCACCTCGGTGCAAACCGAGGCTATGAAGCAGATCCTGGGAGTCATCGACAAAAAGCTGCGCAACCTGGAGAAGAAAAAGGTGCTCTTCTTGTACTCTCCTCTCCCCCGGCGGGGTTGGGTTGACCGATACCCCCATTCTCCCTTTGTCCCGGGGGTAGGCCCCTCGCTCGCCCACCCTCCTCACAACCGGGAGGAGTCCCCCACTGTCTGGACAGCCTTGTCCCCACCGTTGGGCTGTCTCAAGGGATGTGTAACCGCCCCATCCCTATTTTCCTTCCTCTTCCTTGAGACGGCGGCCGGTCCCCTCGGCCGTGCCCTCCTGCTCCCCGGGCCAGGGAGCCCGCGGCCTGCCGGGGTTGTTCCCGGCGTCGCCCCCAGGGGCCGCCCGCTGGAAGGTTCCAGAAGGGCGAGCGCCTCTTTCCCGGAGTTTCCCCTTCCCATTTCGGGGTCCCCCAGGCTCCTTCTATCGGCTGCCCTTCCCCGCGGCCCCAGGAGCCGGCCAGGCGCGCCTCCCCCCCCTCCCTCCGTGCGGCATCGGCGGAGGACAGAGGCCGGCGGGGTCACGGCTGCCGCCCGCTCCAGCCCCGCAGGCCTCAGCCCCCTCCTCGCTCCCGGCGAGACCCCTCGGCGGCGCGGCTCCCTTCCCCCTCCCTTCCGCCTTTTGTTTCCCTCGCCGAGGCCTTGCCCAGCCCCGCTCTCGCCTCACCGCAGGGAACGGCCCCCGATTTCCTTCTGTGTCCGTCCCCCCACCCCCATCCCGCTTTCCCCACTGCCTCGGGAGCTCTCCCCTTTCCCCGCCCCGGAGCCGTGAGGTGCGGGGAGAGGCTGCGGTGAGCCGGGCTCCCCTCGGAGCCCGGGCACATGGAAGTGGAGCTAACATGGCGGCGGCGGAGGCAGCCTCAGCCTCTCCGGCGGAACTGCATTGTGCCAGCAGCCTGCACAAAGCCGGGGGCCGCCGGCCACCCCACCCTCCCATTCTTCAGTTTCCCTTCGTCTCTCCTTTTTCATCACCTTAAAGTCACCCCCTTTGGGAATCTTAGGTCAGCTGGAAGCGGCCTTTAAGGGGTTATTTATAGAAATGGCAGCTACTAAATCCGTGGTCTTTGGATAGTTCGAGTTGTGACAGAAGAGAGAAGAGGGTGTCGTGGTTACTCACGGTTTATGTGGCACCCACTCAGTGCTTGGGTGTCGCTGGATTAAATGAGCCCCAGGGGCCTTTCCAACCTGCTGAGCATGAGGTGTCCACCAGAGAAATATTAACGTGTGTGTAGCCTAAAGACTTGCTTCAAAACATGGCATTATTAGGGTAAAATTAAGGAATACTAAGAAATAATTTTCTGCTTGCATTGAAGCATTGTGTTTTTGCTCTTAGGAGTAAATATGCACAATTACTCTTGAATGATTTTGTCACTAGTACTTTAGATCATAGTGGTCTAGACTAGTATTCTCTACTTGTCTAAGGTAGAAATATTAGCAGTAAATTAGTTTGTAGAGGTGAGCTGCAAATGAAACAAATACCTGTAAATATGTTCAGTGTAGTTTCCCACTTAAAAAAATGGATGTGGCATTTTCCTTGATTTTAAACTAAAAGACAAAATGTAGCAAGCTGGGAGCTTTTAGATAAATGTTAGAATTGGAGGATCTTTTCTGGATCCTTGTCTGAATACTGCTGTGTATAGATAGGCCAAGATGTCTCTTAAACTCATTAATACATATAAATGTGTGTACACAAGTACCTTCCTCAACTTGAGAAGGAATACAGATCTTACTGTACATCTGTAGTTCAATACAAGAAAAGGTTTGAAAGGATTTTTGTGTCTAACATACACAAATAATCTAAAAATATTTTTCTATCATGTTCAAAACATATTTTAAAACCTAAAATTAGCAGGTGAGCATTCTGGTCTGTGCTTTGAAGTAATAAAGGGGATAAGCACACTGTGGGTCAGCTTTTCTTTCTAGTAGCTTTTTAATTTACCTTTTAAAACAAGTAATTTACACTTAGCCATTCTATTTGAATGGACTTTTAGTCAACTTTCATAGTATCTTAAATTGAAAAGCTGTTGTGGCAGAAGAAAGTGAAAATTGGTGATACTGGTCTCATGAAGTCTCTGGTTTATTGTTTGTTTTGGTGGTTTTTGTGTATCTATGGCTGCTGTTGCTACTTCTTGTAACTATAGTGTCATAGCAAGTGAATTCAGGAGATAAAGGGCCTTTTTTCTAGAGGTGGCTTCTCTTGAAAAACCTTTCATTAAAACTAAACATCTGTTTTTGGGGTGGGCTTAAAAAAGAAAAGGCAAAGGGTAGGTCTCGAAAGGAAAAACTAGGTGTGCTCACACAGCAATGAATTAAAGTTCAAAGATTGCCATAAGTCAGAGCTGAAGAAGTTCAGAAACCTGCTGAACTTGGACTCTGAACACTGAGGAAGTCATGGGATAAATAGTTCTTGTTGTATTAAAGCAGAATTACTAATTTGTGGGCTTGAGCCTCTCACTTGGTGGGGGAATCAAGAGTTCTTCTGTTAACATCCTTTAATAAAGGAGCATTGGGTGCTTAGGGGCCTGACAACAAAGCTTATTGTACACATGGATGTCAGTATTTTATTACTTGATAAATTTAAGTACTCAAATACATTTTCCTTCATTCTGAATCTTTTCATGAGAGTATATGTATTTTTTTAATTGTCCAGAAAGTAAAATCATACTGGATGCTGCACAGACAGGAGTGGGTGAAGAATCCAGTAAATCTCACTGAAAACTTGTGCTTCGTTGAACATTGAATCCTTTCTTTGTCAGCAGCTGATAATGAAGGGCCAGTAGAGATGATTTGGAGAACAAAGACATAAATATGCTTGACTTAGACACATGCTTTTGAAGGAGGAAAAATAATTGCTTTGTAAGAGGTACCATCTTAGGTTTTAAATGATATGTGCAGCTTCTAATTGAGGAAAGGTCAGTCTTACTTCAAAATTTCTAATTTCTTTATAATTATTTCGTGTCATTTATTTAGTGTTTTGTTTCCTTCTAAGGAAAGAAAATGATTTCTTATGAGTTCTTATTTCTTTTATCCCTCTCTGAGGATAAAATGATGTGACCTTCAAAATACAGTAGACAATTTCAAATAATATTTATACCTTAGTCCTAGACTATTTTGAAAATTTGTTTCTAAACCAGAAGTACTGGATTACCAGTTGTACTTTCATTTTCTCTTCGTAAAGGTGACCTCATTATGGGAAAAAGTGAGTGTGGTTTGTGTTGAAAGACACCAGGATAAATTGAATTGCTGTCCATAAATGTTTGTGAAAACATGGCCTCAAAATGTCTGTATTCTCTTCATCTCTGTGTATTTGGAGCTGACAGGAGTGCTGTTGGTTTTGCCTCTGTTTTTTAGATGACTGTAGATAATTGTGTGTGCCTGGGAAAGGGTAAGTGAAGGGCATTTCCTCCACAAGACCTTCAGACATGCAACCTGAGTAGATTTTGGCCATTTACTTTAAAAATTGCATTAAATCCTCTAGGTTTTTGTTCTTTGAGGTTAGAACCCTCCAGGCTCACCAGGCTCCTTTGGAGAAGACACTTCAGTAAAACTTGCATTTTCTCCCTGCCTCTTTTGCCTGGTGGTTTTTAGAGGGACAAACCAATTGAACATAGATCAAACTTGTGGCTTGCTACAATGACAAATGAAAATAACCAAGTTATATTTTCCTTTCAACTTGTGTAATGAAGCGTGAGCTCTATAAAAACGGGGTTTTAAAACCAAATGTTCTGTCAGAGGGGCAAAATATCTCCTTGATCACAGAGATTATTCTTGGGCAATTGTAAATATGAAGTAAGTGTGTTACCTTAAACTTCAGGACTTGAGCTTGGTGTAGGCAGTTAAAAACATGGTGTGGTTTAGCTGTAGCTTCTAACTTAAGATGCTCTTGCTTTATCCACCAGTTTCTGAACTTCCAAAGAAGTGTGATCCCAACTGGGTTGAAAAATGAATTCTTAAGAAGTGCTTCTGTCATTACACAAGAATTTTCACTGGAGTAGTGGATGGATGTTTAAAATTGATCTCACTTGGTTCAGTAAACTGTTGGATTTCCCACAGGAAAGTGTTTTCTGTTCTTGTAGGTGCAGTTAATGATGAGCAGGCAAGTGCTGCACTTCAAGTTGCCCATCAGTAGCATCACTCTTAAGTGCTTTTGCACCATTATTGGGGCTACTTGGATGCTCAAGGCTTGTTGAGTGTCTCCAGAAGCTCTATTTGTCAAGCTTGGTTTCCAATTTATCTTTGGAGATTAAACATGATTTTGAAAGCAAGAAGCTTATGTGTTGCAAGCCCAGATATTTCATTAGAGCCTCTCTTGATGGCACTTTTGGATGACCAAGCTTCATTTCTTAAAGCCCAAGCAGGTGTATCTGTGAAATTACATGGTGGGTGGCACTTTCTGGTTTCAGCTTGCTCTGTTTTACTGGTTTATGTAGCATAGGGATTATTTCATGATCTAGATACGTGATGTTTTGAAAGATCTTTGAGTTACTGAGGTTTTTCAGGTGCTGCTTTGATGTCTTGTTGATGCTTTTCCTTTTCTTTCAGAAGACAAAGATTTACAGAATGTGTTGGCACAGCCCAGTTAGTGTAGTTGAGCTCAATTTGTGTTCTAGAATTTACTTGTTATTGTAAAAGTAACTCATCTTGAACATAAATGAGGTGTAGAACAAAATCTAGGCCTCTTGCAGTGTAGTCAACTTCCCTATGGATTCATGGTGTTTCTCTAGGAAGTATTGTATGGAGATTTGGAAAGGGAACATCTATATTCAGCCCCCAAAACTTACAGGAATTTTACTCATTGTGGCTTAACTTAGTTCTGGATACTGAAGAAGCAGAACTTTTTGTTCCTCTGTAGTCACCTCCTGGGAGTTTAAAAGGTTTACACCTTGAGGGCCTCCCATACCCATCAGTTCTGCATTTCTTTGGGAAATGAAACTGTCAGACTTCTCAAACTTTGGGGAATAACCACAAGTATAACAAAACTGTGATTTCAAATTCAGTTTAAACAGAAGACCTGCAAGTGTTTTGTGTTCTGGAGTCCTGATGTTAATATTTCATTACATCTTCCTGGTTATAACTCAGGACTGAAAGAGCTTCATGGCACTGGGTGGGTGTGTATCTACACTAGGACAGTGCATGGGGGAGCTGTGGTGGGTTTGGAGAGGTTCTCAACTTCCATGTTTCATTAAACTGATACAGTGTAAGAGTTTTACCTTTTTGATTTTTTTTCTGAGGAAAAAAAAAAGTCAGTTCTGGGCAGTCCTTGAGAATTTAAATGGATGAATGACTGCAGAGGTGATGGCAGAGAGCAGATAAATTAGTGTACAAATACAAACCAAGCCAATAAACTTCTCTGTTGTACCTTGACTTTGCTTTTACTTCAGTGTGAAATGCATTAGGCAGCTATTTTAAATTTTGGATTATCTTAATTGCTTAATGCTGTTAAAAGAAAATAAATGCTGGTTTTGAGATGCTTCAGAAAACAGACTTGTAATAGTCCCCTCCATCTTTTCTTTGCTAGTAGTGAAGTGTAATCACAAAATGCTCACTTGCACTGGTTGCAGATGTTACCTTCTCCCCTCTCCTGTGCACTTGTGCTGCTGCAACGGGTATAAACCATAGCCCTGAAGTTATCTGGTTAAATATAGTGCCTCCCTCCTGCTCCTGGCCCCCTTTTTTAAGGGTTATTTTTAATCAGATCACTCCAGTGATCCAGTTTATAGCCCAGCACTGTAAATGACTGTAAGAGCCCAGCAGAGTGGGGTTGGTTTTGATGCTAAAATCATGTAACTGCATTATTTATTTTTTTTTTCACTTTAGGATGACATTTCTGAGGCAATTCAGAGGAGGTCATGAGAACTTGAGTGTGAAGGGAAAGTGTCTGTTACCATAATAAAGCAACTCAATTTTTGGTTTCCTATTTAAAATAAGATCCAGGGCATACTGAAGCACTGACCAGCACCTTCCCCCTGCCCCAGTACCCTCTGTGTGGTGCCTTTTTGCTTGGCAACTCCAGAATACTCCAGGTATTTCTGGAAAAAGAGCTGGAACACCATGGCTTGCTGCCTGCAGAACTGGGCTCTGCTGACTCAGGAGCTCTTTAATAGACAATTTATGTGCTCACTTTGCCACTTCTATTTTTTTCCCCACTGGTTTTGCTTTTATGCTTCAAGATCTGAGTGAGGATGAAGTTGTGTGAGAGGGGAAAAATTAAGAAAATCTTCTTGCAGACACTGCAGTGGGTTGCTAAGCAGGAATTTTACTGCAGTTACTTTCCAGCACTAATGCTGCTCTTAGATTGCTCTTGGTTGGCAGTCCAGATTAAAAGGGAAGCATTTTGATTCCTGAATATTTTTGCCTAATGCAGCATTTGGATCTTGGAGTGTCTTTGGGATGAGAGAAAAATGCTGACTTGGCTCTAGAAAGCTTTGTGGTAACATAGAACTAAACACATTTGCTTGTCCTCTGCATTGCAGCTGAAAACACTTCCCTCTTTTGCTTTTACCTTTCTGATACAACTGTTTGTAAGCAAGAAAAAGTGAAGTAACTTTTCTTCTAACAGTTAGAAATAGACCTTCTACCTTTTAGTTTTTAGTTGATAAAAAAATAGAGCATAATAAAAATAAAGCATTTAGATAGACCTAAGGCTATTTGCCCATTTAAGAAAAGTTTAATTATAATCTTGTAATATGCTTAATTTAAAGGTGCCAACCATGCTGAAGTAAAGCTGCAGGATAAAGTATGCAGAAACAATTATTTAATTTATTTTTGTCTCTTCACCTTCTGCCTGTAGCCACCAAACTGGATTATATAAGTGGTTTTTAGCATCATTTTGCAATATATGTTTTCTTCAGCAAAGTTGACCTAAGTTGCCTTCTCCTGGAATTGGATGTTTATCCCGTTTGCTTGACTGTTGTTGTTTGTGGGTTTGTGTTGGAGGCTGGATCACAGAAATTGTTGGGGGTTTTTTTAAAAGCATTTTTGTGCTGTTTAAACTGGCTCCTGTTTGCTGTGCAGCCTCACAAACAATTGCATCAGTGTGACCAAGGGAGCTGCAATCTGCAGCCTGGCAGTAAGTGACTAGAGCAAGTAGGATCTTTTTAAAATGTCTTTGCAAAGCCAGGTTGTTGTAGGGTTTAAGCCACCTTGGGCAGCAGAGGTGTTGGCTCCCTGGGGACATTGCAGCATTTGACCTCTTCACCCTCCTTTCTGACTTCACAGCTCAACTACAATCTCTTGAATCATGGAAACTACTTCTGTGACTGTCCAACCATGTCATCATCTCTTCTAAAATTAGTCTGTAGAAGAGTAAAATGACCTAGTTTCCTGTTGTGGTAGATTTCCAATATGCCAAATGCTCTTCAGGGATGTTTTTTTTGTATGTTACAAACCATGGCTGCTGCCTTTGACAACTGTCACCCTGCTCATGTCTGTCCCCAGTGTGAAATTCCCAGGAATATATTTTTGGAGCTCAGGAAGTTCTGTGACTCTGCCTAGGCTGTTACTGACTCTGGTAGATGAAGTATTTAAGTGTTATACATACCAAAGAAACAAACTGTGGACACTAGATGACATTAAAAGGACCAAATCTCATAAGGGTGTTTATGTGTTTCAGGAAGTGATGCTGGGCATGAGACACTTCCTAAGAGGAGCTTTCTTGCTAAACTGTTTCACAGACTTTGACCTTTCCAAAAGGTCTGAGATTGAGCTTAGAAGTTGAATTAGCTGGAAGAAGAGCAGTAAAATATTTTAACTCAAATGTGCTGGAACAAAAGTAGTAAAGAACAACAGAACCTGGCAGTGGCAAATCTAAACTCTGAAGCAGTAGCTGTGTCAGGATTTTAATTCTTCTACATTCAGAAGGAAGTGTTTGTTTGCTTTCCTTTTCATGTTGTTGTTATGCTAGAGTGGGAAGATAATTTAAGGATTCAGTTTAATAGCTTTCTTTTAATAAGATCAAGGCAAATTTCAGAAAAAATGTGATCATACAGAATTGGTGAAAACTTAGAGCTTAATAATTAGGTATGTTATTCTTCCAGACCTTGCTTCCTTTCTGAGAACCTTTCTTCTCAGCCTGTAGAATCCTTGTCACTTGGGCTTGCATAAATTTCACCTGCTTTTGGCTAATGTCAGTGTTTTGCAGGGTTTTGTATTTAAGCAGATTAGAGAACTGATTCTGCTGCAAATTAACCTAATGATTCCTTTTTCAGTTTCTCCCTGTGAAAAAGAAACCTTCATGTTCTTGAAAATAATGTTTTAGAGCTATTAATATGAACTGTGTTGGTGGGCACTTGAACAAAGGATTAGAAACTGTTTGAAATTCTTCAAAATGCTCTTAACTGGTGCAACTACAAAGAATTCCAGTTCAGAATCTTACTAGCATTGACAGTGGTTTTTTGCAGTTGTGTTTTTGGTATTGTAGTGATACAGGGATAAGAAGCTCTGACTCAGAACTGAGTTCAGCTCTCTGTTGTCTTTGAAATGTGCTTTCCCCATTAGGAGAAATGTGTATTTCCTCAGAAATTAAGACTAGTCCTGAAGGCATATTGTAATAGCCCTGTAAAGTTAAACTATTTGTCTCTTAGAGAAATATTTACATTTTTTTTTAACCTAGAAATGATTTTTCTTGGGTGCTATTTCTGCATGACAGTTGTGTGCTTGTGTGATGCATTTCATTGTGTTTACTGTAATATTACAGTACCTAATTTTGTTAGCACAAGTAGAAAAAAACCCCAAATCTGATTTTGGCTCTTCATAATAGCATTTTTCTTTCTTTTCAGAGCAAACTTGATGATTACCAGGAACGAATGAACAAGGGAGAACGTCTGAATCAAGATCAACTGGTAAAAATAAAATACTAACCATATTAAATTGTTTTGTGATCTTGGTGGGCAAGGAGAAGATGAATTTCACTTCCACTTTCTTGTTGAGATTTTTCTGAGCTCTGCCTTGGCCTCAGTTTTTCTGTTGCCTAAAACATCTCAATATTTCTGTTAAACTGAAAGAATAGGTAGAGAAATATAACATCTTGAGGGTAGCTTGTAAATAAGCTGTGGTGAAAATTGCCACGTGTTACAACCTAGGACTGTTGAAAGAACTAAATGACACCTTTGAGGCTTTCTGGACATCATCATCTTCTCAGAAAACGTGCCCAGGGAGAACTTATTAGTCACTTGGGAGCTTGTAAATATTGTGCAGTCTAGTTAGAGATGTAGCTTGGAGTGAGGACTCTGAAAATAAGCATCGTCCATGTGTCTGTCACAGCTGTCAGTGCAGATGTGATGCTCTAGATCAGCTGCTTCTCCCCTTGTTGGGGCTGCTGCTTCAAGTAGGTTATTGTAGAGCTTGACTCAGCAGCAGTGTCCCAGTTGTAGTAAATAAAAAGTCTCAAATTCAGTTGTATGATGCAAACATGCTTATTGAGACTTGCAGGGAATAGCAGATGCTCAGTAATCAACAGTGTTTTGTTGGTGATTTGTAACACTATAAAAAAGAGGAGGAAAAAATAAACCTACCCTGCAACTCTTGCAGCTGTTCACAGTTAAAAAATGAGCTGCTTCCCTTGGTCCATGTGATCCTTTTATCTGTCTGGGCTTCTCTTTGGCTCTTCTGTGCCAACTGAAATGCCACTAATCTGGGTGTTTCTGAGTTTTAATAGTATATTGTGAAAACAAACCACAATAAGTTTCCTTATCTAAGCAGGGAAGATAACTGAAATTTCATATTGAGCTTTATGAAGGCCACAGCTTGACCACCCTACTTCATACAGATAAAATCTTTTTTAGTTGGAGAAATGCTGAAAGTGTTTATTTTCATTTGTCTTCTGCTAGTATAAATCAGCTGTTTTATAAATCACTTAAGGTACATGTGTAGTATGTATATATATGGAAGTTTCTTAGCTCTTATAAATGGAAATCCTTAAAGAAAACAATTCATACCTTGCTTTTCAAAGCCTCAACTTTTCTTTGGCTCATCTGTTCTCATGAGGAATGTATCCATTATTAATTTTGTCACAGCAGGAGTGTAAATGACTTACCTGCTTTTTGGTTGTGGTTTTTTTCCACCTTGATTTGATTCTTTGGAACTTCTCAGTACTGCAGAGTGTGTCAAGGAGTTTGGATTGCTTTGGGGCAAACCAGAAACTTAGTTTTAAGAAAATAGTAAAGATTTATGGAGGAAGGAATGTTACTCCTTATATTTTTGGCTCTGACTCAAGATCACAGTGCATAAATTCTCAAACCTTTGTCTCTCTATAGTTTTGAGTTGCCACATAACTGTTCTCCTCCATTCCCCAGTCAGTTTTTGTCAAACTGGCTAAAGCTGAACATTAAACTAGCATGTCAAGCATGTGAGCATATATATACATGTAGTTTAGCATATTTATCTAATAAATTGAAGGCCCTAAAGACATACATGAGTGTCTTCAATATTTTGGCCAGTGAAAATCAGAATTTGACTTGCCATTGTTGCAGTCCCATTCAAAGATGCTCTGTCTCACTTGGGAACTAAAAATGTGGCCTTTTTTTAATTAGAAGTATGTATTTAGTTCTGTTTGTGATGGTTGACTTCTGTTTCTTGTTTGTCTTTTTAAGGATGCGGTGTCCAAATACCAGGAAGTGACAAATAATCTGGAATTTGCTAAAGAGCTGCAGAGGAGCTTCATGGCTCTGAGCCAGGATGTAAGTAAAGAGCCAGTGGTGCAGTGAGGGCTGAACAAACAGACTTTAAACTTTCACTGATACTAGATGCAGTGATCACCTCTATTTACAGAGATGAAACCCTCCTGATTTCTTTGTTTGGCTTTTTTCTTTTACTTCACATACGAATTTGTCAGGTTTTCTGAAGACTATTCCTAAAATATTTTTCTGATGGGCTGCATAAATGTATGGGTACAAAAATAATGTGATTTAATGGATTTCACAGGCTTGATTCTCTTTGACAAGCTGCTGAGGGGTTTCATTTCTTGCTATTACCATAAGGTGTAAACTCTGAGTACATTTTAGTTCCTTCTTCAGGATTCTGCCTCTTGTTAGCTGCCAACACAGCCTGAAACTCCCAGGTTTACACAACAACTTAAAATGGCTTTTCCTTGTGCAGATCCAAAAGACAATAAAGAAGACAGCTCGCAGGGAGCAGCTGATGAGAGAAGAGGCTGAGCAGAAGCGTTTAAAGACTGTCCTAGAGCTGCAGTTTATTTTGGACAAGCTGGGTGATGATGAAGTGCGCAACGACTTGAAGCAAGGCTCCAACGGGGTCCCAGTGCTGACAGAGGAGGAGCTGACAATGCTGGATGAGTTCTACAAGCTGGTTTACCCCGAAAGAGACATGAGCATGAGGTAGGCTTGGAGTAAAAGACTTTTCTTTCTAATTCAGAGAGTCATAGAATTGTCAGGGTTGGAAGGGACCTTAAAGATCATCTCGTTCCAACCCCCCACCATGGGCAGGGACACCTCCCATAGAGCAGTTGCTCACAGCCCCATCCAGCCTGGCCTTCCAAATGTCCAGGGATGGGGCTTCCAGCACCTCTCTGGGCAACCTGGGCCAGTGTCTCCCCACCCTCCTGGGCAAGAACTTCTTCCTAACGTCTCATCTCAATCTCCCCACCTCTAGTTTGGACCCATTCCTCCCAGTCCTACCACTACCCAACAGCCTCAAAAGTCCCTCCCCAGCTTTCTTGTAGCCCCCTTCAGATCCTGGAAGGCCACAGTAAGGTCTCCTTGTGGCCTTCTCTTCTCCAGCCTGAATAACCCCAGCTCTGTCTGTACTCATAGGCAGACATAGGCGTAGTCTGTCTCCAGTTATCAGTCAGTTAACGATGTGTTTGGACTGTGGTAATTTAAAGGCTTGGAAAGGAATTAACTCTTACTAATTATTTTTTGACAGGTTGAATGAGCAGTATGAGCAAGCGTCTGTTCACCTGTGGGACTTACTGGAAGGGAAGGAAAAACCAGTTTGTGGAACAACCTGTAAGTGTGGTCTCTGTATTAACAAAACAGTGAATTTGTGCTTGAATTAAGATAGTGTCTGATATAAGAAAACTTTGGCAGTGAATTATCCTTGCAAGTTTTTAGAGTAGCTGCTTTTTTCCAGACCTTAGCTGGGCTGTAACAGAATAAATTCCTGAAGTATGGACTTACTGGGTAGTGTATTTTTTATTTATTTGATGCAGCATTACTCAGTATTTAAGCTTAGTCCATTCCTGCCATTTCAGCAGTACTCTGCTGCTGGTGCTTAGTGGCAGTTCTTTGTTTTCTGGAAACATGTTTGTGAACAAGGAGCTTTGTCAATAATACAACCTCATCTATTAACTGGCATAACCTTATTTAGTGTCATGTTCTGCTCCCCCTTGTCTCCTGGGAAAAAAAACATTCTGGTTTTGCCCTGTTTTGATTGATTTAACTGTAAATCAGGGTGTGATTGTGCAGATGGACTCCTGTCTGGCAGAAATGTGAATTTTCACAAACACAGAGCTTCTAATATGAGATCTTATGAAAATATCTCTGCTTGGCAATTGTCTGCTTCTTGTATCACAGGGGAATTTCTGAAGTCCCTTAATTTGAAGTCAGTAGGAAAATTTTAGGGAACATAATCCTTTTTTGTGTAGGTAAAATGGCTGATAAATTTCCCCCTTCTAAAAAAAATTCAATTATCCATATTATATTAGAGTAATATTGAGCTGTTGAAAGAGTTTGTGTTCTGTTCATGGAAAGTGAAATAACAGCATAACCTGTGTTACTGGGGAACAACACACAGGAGGTTGTGAGAAACTGGTTTTAATGGTAATAAGATTTTCCTTGTTTGTGACAGAACTGCAAACTGTTTATATTGTTGAAATGAAATTTTGTGAGGACCAGGTTAGTATTTTTTTAAACTAGTATTTGTTCTGCAAGAACTCAAATGGTTGTGATGTTAGATCTTTGGGAGCCCAAATGTGTACCACATTTTTTGAAGAGGTGAAGGAAGTAGGTTTGGAGATAGTTGTCAGGAGAGAGCTTCTTGGAGACCCAGATACTCTGTGGATGAAGTTGAGCTGGATGTTGTATCTGCATCTCAGGATGAGCTGTCAGTGATGGCACTGGCAGCTGTTGCTGGTTTGCTTTGGCTCAGGACAGGGATGAATGTTACTGTGTTTCTGTGCTTTTCATAGAATGGGTTGGGTTGGAAGGGACCTCCAGAGCTCATCTGGTCCAACCTCCCTACACCAGCAGGGACATCTCTACCTAGGGCAGGTTGCTCAGAGCCCCATCAAGCCTGACCTTGAAGGACTCCAGGGATGGGGCCTCCACCCCCTCTCTGGGCAACCTGTTCCAGTGATCAAACTTTTTCCTAATGTCCAACCTAAATCCTCCCTTTTCTAGCTTAAAACCATCCCCCCTCATCCTGTTGCTGCAAACCCTCGTGAACAGTTCTTGCCCTTTTCTCTGTCTGTGATTCATATGGTGATTGTCACTTGCCAGAAGCACGTTGAGAATCATCCAGTTGGAGTCTGCTCTGGTGGTTGTTGGCCTGGGCAGTGGGTGATGCTGCTGCCTTCTGGGTTAACAAAGGCCCTGAGTGCAAGCTGGTGCTTGTTCCCTTTCCAAAGGCTCTTCTGAACCACTTCACCTCAGGGGAAGAACCTTCCTGAATGTGATACCTGTGTAAATTTGGTTGTACTGACAGTTGTTTTGTTAGAAATTGATTTACAGTAATGATTTTTAATTAGGAAATGACAATTAGATCAGTCACAGTTTAAACTTCAGTAAGTTTCTAACACTTTCCAAAGTGAAAACTGAGCAGCCAGATATTTTTGAAATAACAGGATTAAAGTATTAAGTTAATAAACCTTCCCTCACTTGTGAAGTGTTTCACAAATCTTTGGAAGAGTGTTATCTACTCTTCAGATTCTCCTTGCCTGTGAGATTTTTCTGAATGGAAGTGGATTATTTATTGATTTAATATGACCTAGTAAGAAGAAATCCTGTAACAGCAGTGTCCATGGACTAGCTTGGGGCTGCAACATCTTGCCAAGCAAAAGGGTAATAAAATCTGTGGGGTCTTTAGGAAGGGAAAGATGATGAGGGTTTGGCTTCCTCCTAATCTTTATCTTCTTCCATTTCCCTAGATAAGGCCCTGAAGGAGATTGTTGAACGTATTCTTCAAACTAGTTACTTTGATAGCACCCACAACCATCAGAATGGATTGTGTGAGGAAGAGGAGGCAGCACCTGCACCTGCAGTAGAAGACACTGTAGCAGAAGCTGGTAGGACTATGGAGATGCCTTGTGAATATATTTTTGTGTTGTACTGTCTTGTCTCTTCAGATTTGTGCTGCTTTGTTATTGGAAATTCTCTATTAATGTCCTGATGTTTTTGTTTTCCTCATTCTGAGACAGCTTTCTTCTTCATCTACCTTTTAACATGCTTGTGAACCCAGCAGATGCTTAACTGTCCAAGTCAGCAATATCTGGGCTCTAATATTAAGATCTAATCAAAATCCCATCATCTTGAAGCTCTGTGACAAGGCAACTCCTTTAATATTTAGTAAGCTTCTAATGCTGGGTATTATTGTCACTCAGGAGTAAATATTCTCACACCACTTCCTGTGTGCTAATAGTTCAGAACACTTCCTTTAAAGTAGATTTTTTTTTAAATAACTACTGCCAAAATGCATCAGACACCTCCAAAAGTCCATTTCTATTAGGGAAGATTTTTTCATCTAACTTTGTATCTTGTAGCTCTGTAATGTGGGTTGGTTTAGGTTGTTTTGGGGGTTTTTTTTCCACAGAAATTATTTATTTTTCTTGCAGAACCTGATCCAGCAGAAGAATTCACTGAGCCAACTGAAGTTGAATCAACTGAGGTATTCTTCACTGGCAAGACTGTCATTTTGTATAGCTTTAATGCCACTTACTTTTACTTTCATACCCTTTCTTATTTTTATTTTAGTATGTAAACAGACAATTCATGGCAGAGACTCAGTTCAGCAGTAGTGAGAAGGAACAGGTAGATGAGTGGACAGTTGAAACGGTTGAGGTAAGATCTTGTGTGCTGCAGGTAAAATTGCAATCCCTGTTTCTGCTAACTCACAATTCCTGAGAGGTGTTAGTACTGCATCCTTTCCCCCCCAATATATACAAAAATACATATATTTAAGTAGGCCTGGACTCACTACTCATTCTACAATTACATATTTAGCTCAGGAGTACCTAAAATAAAAACTACGTCTGGCAAAGCTTGTGGAGAAGTTGCTTTTGTTCAATCCTGGCTTGCTTGGGAAAATGGGACTTGAAAGTCTTAGGCTTAAAAGGAAATAACAGATTTTTTTTTTTAAGGCTTTTTTTGTTTGCTTTTAAGAGAACTTTGCTGCAAAAATAGAGCTTAATTATCTCCACAGCTGCTGACAGTGTGGTGTAGTTGTGCATTTCATTGAGCAGCTCCATGGAGAGGGAGCTGAAAATTAATATCACAACTAATATCTACTTCAGATTTAATTTGATTTAAAAATATAATTGTATGTACATCACTGCTTTCAAGAACTAGAGTTCTTCAAGTATTTAACTTGTTACTGCTTTGCAGTTAGTGATTGTTTACTTGTGGTGTTTGTGGTACTCTGCTGGTGGGATCCATTCCCAGTTTAGTCACTTAGACTTTGTGTACAAGTCCATCCTTTTATTATACTAGAATTTGTTTTTCACATACTGGGAAGGACAAGTCATGTGGAGTCATTCACATGTTTATGTTGGACCTTGGGTTGTGTCCATCTGCTAGGAACAAGTACAAGCAGCATCTTTCAGCTGCTGGAAACTTAATTTTTGATTCACTTCAGTCTTCTGCAGCAGCAAATTACAGATGGTTCATTTTTTAGACTCTCTTCCTTGGTGTCTTCAGACTCTTTTAAGTGTAGGAGTGGAGCAAGTGTTCACCATTTCTTCAAGTGGTGAAAAAGAGCAGCTGCTTTGATCTGATTAGTTCATCTGCCTGATTTACATCTATCTTGTGGTGTTGAAAACCACTGAGGTTTAATAACACTTAGGATGGGTGTGAAACTTGTGGAAGTAAACAACTTTGCCTTGTATGTGAAAGATTTTGGTGATACCTCATCATAATACTCCATTCCCTTACTTAAAAACCCCCAAAATATCACTGATATTGAATGTGACCTGAGAGATCTCTTTAAAAATTGAAGACACCCTCCCAAAACACACATTAAAGTCATGCTTGATGGGAGTACTCATACAAGCCTCCATATTTTAAAGTTAATCTAGAATTATACCCAAATTACATCTGTGTTTCTACCAAGTATCCAGAGTAGCCTTAGAGGTTCAGTTCTCTGTAGTTAATAGAAGTAGGAGGGATGAAGACAAGAGTGTGTAGGAAATATCCATATGATTAGAGCTTCTGCTTCTCTCTGCTCTTCAACCACAAGGCTGCAAATTGCACAGTTGAAAACTTATGGAATTAATAATAATAATAAAATGCAGTATGGTAAAAAAATACAGGTTGTACTTTTGTATCAGGCTGATTTCAAACTCTGAATTTTCCACACATTTATACTAAATCTAGATGATATCAGCTTTGTTTTCAGAGAACAATGCAAATAATATATACATGAGTTGTTCTTTCTGTCCTGATTTCAACTATGTACAAATGAGCAATTTAGAAAAATTTAGTTTCAGACTGCTGCTTAAATTTTCTCATATTTAACACAAAAAGGGGAAATTGAGAATAACTCTTTGAAATGACTCTTGCTCCTCTGAGAAGTGACAACATTTCTGTATGGGCCTTCCATAAGTTTTAAACTAAAGGATTTGTGAATTCTCAAAGTGTATTTATATTTGGATTATATGATGTTTTCATTTTGGTGCAGATGTCCTTTAGTGGTGATAGTGAGGGGTTTGTTTCTGGCTATTTTTTGTTGGTTTTTTGTTTGATTATAAATTTGAACTCCTTCCTTTATAAGAAGTACCTGAATCTACTTATATACAAAGTTCTCAGTGTTTTAGAGTATGGAATTTTGGTTGGAGGGATCTGTGTGTGTATTTTGTGTCAAATTGGAGACTGTTCTGTGACCAGGATCATTCTGGTTGGTTGTGGTCTCATTCAGCTCCTGGTTTTACCCTTCCTGTAAAGCTGTTAACTTTAGAACTTATCCATTGGCAACTTAATGTACAAAATTTGGGGTGTTTTTTTTAGTAGTTTCATCCTACTATGATACTAATAAGTCAACATACCTGGTAGTGATAATAAGACTAAAGGATTAGGCCCTAAACAGTCCTTTTGACATTAAAAAAGGTTTGACAAGATGAAATATTGAGCACTATCTGAAGAAGGAAAACATTTGATAAAATTCCATCTCTGTTCTGTGTTCTTGGTTATTCTGTCAACTTGTTTTTTTTCTTGAATTATTACAAATGGAAATTATAAATTGAGTGTTAGTACTCAAATAATTGAGAATTTGGAAAGAATGATATAGGAGAAGAGCAGCTCCTGATTTTACCTCTCAAGTTTCACCTAGTTGAAACTTTGCCATGTGCAAGAGGTCTGTATATGTGCTCTAAATAACATTTTCAGGAAAAAAAAAACATCCCACACACTGCTTAATTGTTAATTTGGAAACAGTCCCTAATTAGCAGTTTGGGGCCTGCTGCTGTTTGTTCTCCAGTGTGGGGCAGCCTCAGGGTGCCCTTCATGGGGACTGACAAATTGCTGCTCTTTGGATGGCTAAAAGTGGGGATTTGGATCTGAAGGGACTCATGAAGAGGAATAGAGGTTGTGGTTGGGTTTTAGTTTTGTTTAGAGATTCTTAATTTCATTTTTAATTTAATTTTCTATTATGCATGGCTAGGGGGTTGATCAAGGAAAGAGTCATTGGAGTTTGAGGCAGTTTCATGTGCAGTGTGTCACATGCAATGTTTGTCATCAGAGCAAGGAGTAGACATACTGGAAGGTGCTGTAGGATTCTTTGAGAAATTAAGAAAAAAATAACCTCTGAGGGTGGGATAGCAGGAGTTGAAATTAAAGTTCAGGCCTGTGATTATAGAGCTGGCTCTAAAATGGGACTGTTTCATCACTTGTCATGACTGCTGCATAAAAATCTGTCTTCTGCAATTCTAATAAACCAGATATTTTACATAAATATTAAATTTTCTGGTTCATATGTGCCAATTTATAGCCTAGGCAAATAAGTTTAAGGCATATCTGTTTATCTGGAAGATTATTAATAATGAAAAGCAATAGACAAGTTATTGATAGTGATTTTAAAGGACAGTTGATATGAATACAAACTGAAAATGGCACTTCTGTATTATGGGAGTTGCTTAAAGAGCAAAACTCATCAGGAATATTGAAGTGGTCAATTTATGCAGCTCAGCCATCCTAGTAACTATCCTTTTTCAAGCTGTTTGATGGTGAATGCTCTTTAGATGCTCCTCCTCAGCTTTCCTGGTTGCTCTGCAGTCTTTGATGAGGTGGTATTTGAAAATACATTGCTGTTTATCTGCACCATACTGGGATATCTGGTAAATCTGACTGCTCTGAGTTGTGCTTCTGCTTCTGGGCTTCTGGTGTCCCACCACAGTGCTGTCCTGCAATGCTTGCCTGCTGCTGAAACCAGAAATCAGCTAGGATAGTGCTTGAGAGCTTGGGTCTAGACAAGGCTATGAAAATTTGAAGTCTTAGAGTCAAAAATTCTGCCTCTGTTACATTAACCAAAAAGACATGAGAAAATTGTTCTCCATCTACATAGATCTGAACCTACTCCTCCCTGGTTTCCTTTAAATTTCCAGAGGTTGATAACTTGTCTCAAATCCTTCTCTTAAATCCTCCCTGTAACCCTAGAATCATAGAGTGGTTTGTGTTGGAAGGGACCTTGAAAGATCATCAGGTTCAGCCTCCCTGCCACACACAGGGACACACTGATTGTAATATTGACCAGATTATTTTGTTAGTGCAGCTTTTGATGGGGACTGGAGTAGATGGAAAGGAAACAGGGCACAGTCTGAACTTTGTCATCCTGTGGAGTGCTCAGAGCAGTAGCTGGCCACTGATCTGGAGGAGGATGGAGTAATTTTCTTCAAGAGCACTCCACAGTAATGACATCCATAATGAGGCAACAGCCATAAAGTTCAAGAGCTGAGTCACTTCTGTGCAGTGTCATCTGGAGCTGACATTTCAGTTGGTTGCTTGTTTCTTGCTAGGTTGTAAATTCTCTGCAGCAACAAACACAAGCTACATCTCCTCCAGTTCCTGAACCTCACACGCTCACCACTGTGGCTCAAGCAGATCCTCTTGTTAGAAGACAGCGAGTACAGGACCTCATGGCACAGATGCAGGGCCCATATAACTTCATGCAGGTATGGTGAAGCTGGAACCAGAGGAAATTGCACTTTCTGCCTGTTAATCATAATTTAGAGTGGGCCATAGTTTATTTGAAACATAAAATGGTCTTGCAAACCCCATGGCAAGATCTTACCCAAAGCCTGCAAACCTGTGTTGCTGTCAAAGGACAATTAGAACATTATTTAGCTTTTCAGCCCTTGTTTTTACTGAATACAGAGGGGAAAGCAGAAATTTGTGCCTCACTCTGTGCCAGAGTATATTTACTAAAGTGAGCCCAGCTGGAAAATAGCCCCTGTGTAAGCTAGCTCTAAATTTTGTTATGAAAAACTTCTACAGCACATTAAGATAATCTGGTTTTGGTTGCTTCTCTTCTAACCTCTAAAGTTAGAACAACTAGAAAAGCATTGGAAGATAATTCTATAATGGAATAACATCAGAAGAAGCCTCTCCTCCTCCACTAAGAGGAGATGCCTTGGTAACAAATGAGGCATAGGCTTAAATTCCTTTTTTTTGTTTCTTCCTACAAAGTGCTAATTTCAGATAAAGAATAAGGAAGAGTTTGCCATCTATTCTGTCTGGGTATTAAAATCCCCCTCCAGTTATCTTGTTGCACATAAGCCCTATTTCTAAAATGGGCTGAATTTTTATTGTTATAAATACACTTCAGGATTTTTAAGATCTTGATTTAAAAGTATGGTAACTGTGGACTAAGCTTCCTTTACTGTGACCTGCTCATTTCTGCCTTCTGAATCTTAATATTTTAAAAATACAGTAAATTGGGGTTGATTTTAGTATTTATTTTTTTCCCCCCAGGACTCTATGCTGGAATTTGAGAACCAAACACTTGATCCTGCCATTGTATCTGCACAGCCCATGAATCCAGCCCAGAATTTGGACATGCCACAAATGGTTTGCCCTCCAGGTTTGTAATGGTAAATCCTACACATACATATTGGGGAAGCCTGCAGGTCATCTCCTAGAAATGCTTCAGTTACTGCTACTCAGTAAAAGGGTGATAACAAGTCATAATAAAGGACTGTTAAAGTTTAACTTGACAATTTCTTAAATATTGACAATAATTTCTTAAATATTGACAATAATTTCTTAAATATTGACAATATTATTTACAATAATAGACTTCTGATTCTCACTTGCTTCTAGGCTTTGCTTGGAAATATGGAACATTCTACTTTTTTTTTTTAATGGGTAAAATCTAGTTTTGCTTAGTCTTTTGGAAATTGCTGGGTTATCTTGGACAACTGGGAAAAATACACTTTGCATGGAAGTGATTTGTGTTTTGAGTATAGATTTGCTGTGCTAAAAGAATAATCATCTTCATGATGATCAGCTCTCAAATAACTGCATTAAATCTTGTGTAAAAGGTTTGCTTGTACTATATAATAAGTGAAATTCTTTTACTTCAGTTCATGCTGAGTCAAGACTTGCCCAGCCTAACCAAGTTCCTGTGCAACCAGAAGCTACACAGGTAAAACATTCAGTACATTGTATTTTGGGTTTGAATTTGATTTTGGGCTTGATTGATGTTGTAACAGGATTTAATTCCCTGAAGTTCTGATTTGGGGAAATGAGTTCTCTCCATTATCTCTTCAGCATTGTCACTTAGAAGCATTATTGTGTGCAGGTCTTAGGCTATACACACATTGCATGTTTTCTGTAGTGGAGTCTTAGGAACTGTCAGGTTCAGGGTTGAAATATGAGTTAATTGAGGAAACTGCATTTCTAATGAGAGGCCCCTGAAGCTGAAGGGCACAAACACTGAAGCAGTTGCAATTCCAGTGGCCCAGAGTGGATTTCTCAGCAGTTACCAGTTGTTTCAGCCTGTGGAGCTCACCTCAGTCTTCAAATCTGGTGTGTGGATGTGATTTCATTTCACAAATTGATTTCCACATGCCTGTGTGTTAGGCTGCCAGCATTTAATCTGTGCTCCTTGTGCAGTGGTGAATCTTAAGTGGTTTTTCATCTTTGAGAGGAAGGACTTTGAGGTTCTGCTCTGTTTGGTCTTACTCTAACATAGCAGTTGGACTTGAGGTTTCTTTGTGCATCCTGTTCAAGATGAGCTGATAATTTGACATGTCAATCTTTGCTTTCATGGTAGCCGTGTGTAGTGATATTTTAAATTTAGATAGAAGAAAGTTTTATCCTTTATTTGCCCAAACCAAAATACCCTGGTTTAAATTTCAAGGCAGCCTGTATCTGTTCAAGTGAGCATCAGACTACAACTAGATTTAATGGATTAACTATAGTTTGTCTTCTGGTTTGTCACTTATCCTGTTCAGGAATGGTCCCAGTTGCTTGTTTGGGTAGTATTTTAATACTGGAGTTGAAGAGCAATCAAAATGAGTTTGAATGTGGCTTTCAGTTGAGCTCTGTTGAAGTAGAATCTCTTAAACTTGTGTCTGCAATGTGTAAATGATGTACTCACCTTTTCATTGAGGTGTGTTAGTTTCTTACTGAATCAGCTAGTGATTAAAGAACTTGATGGTTTTGTATTAAGCACGTGAGGCATCTCTGAAGGACTCTGCTGGGCTCAAGTAATGAATCTCATCCCTATAGGTATTTGAAAACCAAAAACCATCTCTATAGATTGTTTATCTCAGAGTAACAGTAGCATAAATGACTTGCTTTATCTTGTCCAGAGTCCATCTGCACGTTTTAAGTCACTCATTTGTATAGAAACAAGAATTTGGGTTTGGTTTTTTATTCCTTGAGTTTATTCTGTTTGTACCTGCTGAAGTACTGGCACCCTCAGCAGTTTTGAGTTGTTTTGTAGGTATAGAAGAATTTTTTTGGTGGACTTCTCTCTGCACTAGCTTTTATTTTACTGTTAAGTGATGTCTGTGACTTAGTCTGCTGCTAAGTAGAGGGGAGCAGAGGCTGCAAAATGAGCAAGAAACCAGCACTTCTCTATTTTTGTCTGAGCTCAGAGTTCTTGCATTTAAACTTCTGTAGGTTTCTCTCTGTCTGCCTTTGCCCAGCTAGTTGGGGTTGCATAAGGAAATGAGAAGGATTTTCTTCAGTAAAAGCAAATATTTGTCCAGCTGAATCAAACATCCAGGGAATACAACCTGGCACGGGGTGGCTGGTGTGGCATGTTAGAGAATATGTCAAGGTGAGGTGGTTCAACCTCTGCTTAAATACAGAATTTGTAATATTTGTAAAGATTTGCTGGAATACACACCTATACCAGAGAGCAGCATTCATTCCACAGTTGTTTTGATACTTTTTATAAAACTCTGTGTGAGCTTCAGCTGACTTTTGGGGGCTTTGGGGTTTATTTTGTCAGGTTCCCTTGGTCTCCTCTACAAGTGAGGGATATACAGCCTCCCAACCCATGTTTCAGCCTTCCCACACCACAGAGCAGCGGCCACAGAAAGAATCAATTGACCAGATTCAGGCAAGTCAGATGCCACAAGGGGGGGAAGGACTCTCCTTGCAGGTGTGATCAAATGTCAGTCTTGTCTTTGTAAATCAAGTTCTGTTGTTCTTAGTTGCCTGTTGATAGGGCTGCTTCAGTTCTGTTTAATTGCAGAATTAGCCTGTCTCTGACTAAGTCCTTCATAGTAAGATTTCAAGTGAGAAGATTGAGTTAGAAGTCACATGGCAAGGTCAGCATATGAGCTTTGGTGTTGTTGGCTTAGGAGATGTGATGTATTTTATTTTCACTAGTAGCTAGCTCAGAAACCTGTTCATTTCCCCCTTTAGCTTTTTTTTTTCTAGTTGTTTCACATTTACAAGGGAGCCAACTAGATTCTTCCTCTCCCATTCCGCTGTTGTGAATGAGGCTGTTCAGCTGAAGTAGAAAATACTCATTTATTGAGGTGAACCTGAGGTGTTGTCACTGTTTAAGTGAAGTTTTTAAGCTGAAGTTTTAACAGCTCTTTGAATTAATACCAAAATGTTGTTTGTTTTCATTATTAGGCTTCAATGTCACTGAATGCAGACCAGACCCCATCGTCATCGTCGCTTCCCCCTGCGTCCCAGCCCCAGGTGTTCCAGGCTGGATCCAGCAAGCCTTTGCATAGCAGTGGAATCAATGTTAATGCAGCTCCATTCCAATCCATGCAAACAGTAAGTAGTAAATAAAATTATTTGGGTTGGAAGGGACCTTAAAGATCATCTCGTTCTAACCCCCCCAGCGTGGGCAGGGACACCTCCCGCTAGACCAGGTTGCTCAAGGCCCCATCCAACCTGGCCTTGAACACCTCCAGGGATGGAGCATCCACAACTTCCCTGGGCAACCTGGGAAGAGGAATTGTGGTCTATGTCTCGCTATCCCCAGAGTGAAGAACTTTTTCCTTACATCTAATCTAAATCTCCCTCCTATTTTGAACTCATCACCCCTCATCCTATCACTACAAGCCCCACTGGTCTGGGGTTGTCTAGTCTAGAGAAGAGGAGACTGAGGGGAAACCTCATTGCTCTCTACAACTACCTTAAAAGAGGTTGTGGTGAGGCTGGGGTTGGTCTCTTCTCCCAAATTACTGATGATAGGACGAGAGGAAATGGCCTCAAGTTGTGTCAGGGGAGGTTTAGATTAGATATTAGGAAGAAATTCTTTGAGTGAGTGGTCAGGCACTGGGAGAAGCTGTGCAGGGAGGTGGTGGAGTCACCACCCCTGGAGGAGTTTCAAAAAGGAGTAGATGTAGCACTTGAGGCTATGGTCTAGTGGTCAGGGAGGTGTTGGGATGAAGGTTGGACTTGTGATCCTAGAGGTCCTTCCCAACCATAATGATTCTATGATTCTAAGCCCTTGTAAAAAATCCCTCCCCAGCTTTCTTGTAGGCCCCCTTCAGATACTGGAAGGCCCCACTAGTTAATATTGAATCCCTTTTTAGTAGTCATTCCTTTTGTTGTTACACAAATGCTGCAATCAGTCACATAATGACATAAAATAGCCTTTGATTATTTGCATCTCAGACTTGCAGCCTTCTTTACATGATGGGAGGAAGAACTGTAAAAGATGACTTGGACCAGAGAGTTACTTTTCTACCATTGCAGGTATTCAACATGAATGCACCTGTTCCTCCTGTGAATGAGCCAGAAACCCTTAAGCAGCAAAATCAGTACCAGGCCAGTTACAACCAGAGTTTCTCCAATCAGCCTCATCAAGTAGAACAATCAGATCTTCAGCAAGAACAACTCCAGACAGGTAACCTTATTTTAGCAAAATCTACAATAGCCTCAGTGGAGCAGCTGATGGGGCTGTGAAGTTCTAGATGATGGAGCACTGCTACAAGAATGTTACCTCTTGATTTGGTTTAAAAAAAACATGAAGAGGGTTCAGGATTATTCTAAAGCTAAAAGCAGTATAGTGGATCACTTGCTCTGCTGATGTTAAGGGTGGGTGATCTTTAAATATGCTTTAAAAAAAGGTGTTACTACTTGGGATGACACTTAAAAAGGAAATAGTGAGCTAGAACTAAGAGCAAATAGAGAGTGTTTCTCACAGCAGAGGGTGAAGGTCACAAAGATCTAGAACCTTTTGCCAAAATCAGTTTAATGTGGTTTGAATACAGCAGACAAAACACTTTCAAGCTAGCAACTTAAGAAATCCAAACAGATGGTAAAATAAAGTCCTATCTATGAGGCCATTCTTGTCCTAGCACCCTCCTTGCTTTCTCTGAGATAAAATTTGTGGGTGCAGAGGGGGAAGGACAGAGGAGAGATCATAAAGTTCAAGTGCTAACAACTCCTGGAGGGGGAGTAAGGAAAATAGCCTGATTATTTTTTGGTATAACTGATTATGATCTTGAATTTTGTCTTCCTTACAAGTTGAAATACTGGGATGGGTGGATGAGAAGAGGGAGGACCCAGTTTTGATTGTTTTATATGTTTTTTGAGCCATATGCAGTGCAAGGCAGAAAGTCTGGGGAATGCTGGTATTGAAACTGGACTGAGTAGCTACAAGGGGAACTTACTACAAATTCTCTTTGAAATATTCCTTCAGCAGTTGGTATTGGGCTGAATTTTACACCTCTTTGGCTTACATACAGAATTCCATCTTTTATTACACTTACTGAGCCTAAAACCCTCGAATTCCTTTCATGATCCTCTTCATTCCTGACACTTCAAATTGCAGATAGTCTCCAGCCGTCCATCCCTCTCTTGCCTTTTGATTTGTACATCCTGTAGAAGGAATTTCCCAGCCCATGCAGTCAAAATATCAGCTCTGGTTAAAGTGTTCCCATCAATGTCACCTTGGCACAGCTGCACCTAACACAGAATTCAGTTTGTGAGGGCAAATACCTGTTGGTGGCTCTGCCAGTTCAGAGGGGAGGAGGTTACAGATGTGGGTTAACTTACTATTTTATTTTAATATTAATTTTAATATTTAAATTTTTGTTTTATTATTTATAAAATAAAAATAAGTATTAGTGTGTGTTGCTGATCTTTAAAAGGTTTCAAATAGCACAGGAATATTGTGCCTGTATTAACAATACTTGTTGTTGAGCTTACTCTGGAGACTTCTTGACACTGACTTAACTCCACCATTTTGGACTTGGCTCAATATTGTGGGATATCTGACTAGTGAACTTGATATTTATATTTTTCTTGGAATAAGTGAGCACCTATTGATGCATTCAGTGACATTTCAGAGCTTTGAGAGTGTACGTGAGGACATAACCAGACTTTTAAACTTCTTTATTTTATTTCCAATGCAGTGGTTGGGACTTACCACGGTTCCCCGGACCAGAGTCACCAAGTGGCCGGTAACCACCAGCAGCCCCCCCAGCAGAACACGGGCTTCCCCAGGAACAGTCAGCCTTACTACAACAGCAGGGGGGTGTCTAGGGGGGGCTCACGTGGAGCTCGGGGCTTAATGAACGGTTACAGGGGACCGGCAAATGGATTCAGAGGTAAACACCTTCATTAGACACTCACTGGGCTCTTACTTCTTTGTGGAAACTGTGTGAAGGCACCAAGTGTTCAACTGGCCTAATGGTGTTTTTATACTGTAGAATCAGAATTGTCAGGGTTGGAAGGGATCTTAAAGATGATCTAGTTCCAACCCCCCTGCCTGGTCCCACTAGAGCAGTTGCTCACAGCCCCATCCAGCCTGACCTTAATGTCCAGGGATGGGGCTTCCAGCACCTCTCTGGGCAACCTGGGCCAGTGTCTCCCCACCCTCCTGGGCAACAACTTCTTCCTAATGTCTCATCTCAATCTCCCCACCTCTAGTTTGGAGCCATTCCTCCTAGTCCTACCACTACGTGACAGCCTCAAAAGTCCCTCATGAGCTTTCTTGTAGCCCCCTTCAGATCCTGGAAGGCCACAAGAAGGTCTCCTTGGAGCCTTCTCTTCTCCAGACTGAATAACCCCAGTAGTAGTAGCTCCGTAAGATACTTAAACTTGTGTTAATTCTATTTACTTTAGGTAACTTAAGCAACTAAAGTGTTTGGTTACACTTCCTAATGGGTACAATAACAATCTGCTTTTGCCAGATTCTTTTCATCTCTTGTGGTTGGAGAGTAGAGGAGAAACCTGCATAATAAAACCACACCTGATTATCGTAGGGAAGGCAGTGGTCACCACTTGTCTGCTTAACAATGATCTGGATTCCAAGTGTGAGATCCTTGGGACTGGAGCCTTCCTTGGACATGGTTCCCAGCACTCAGAAAAGTCTTGTCTCCAGAGCTGGACGTGGCTGTTGTGACCTTGTAGGTCACAGCTGTTATTTAGATCCTATTATGTTGAGCTCTGGATTGAATGTTAGGTGAATCAAACCTCAAGTTAACTAGAGAGATGCATTGAGTTATCTCCTCCCAGTTCTTACAGATCTTCATTCTCCTCCTTGTAATAGTACTGGCACTGATTGCCTGACTTGCAGATAAATGGTACTTACTGAAGGGGTTTTTTCCTCAGGTTTAGGTAAAATGCTGTTACTGCTTTTCTGTAGATGGTAGCATGAGATACTAGTTGTCATTTCCAAGTGAAAGACCTTGTTCCCTGTTCCTTAGGAGGCTACGATGGCTACAGGCCTTCCTTCTCCAACACTCCAAACAGTGGTTACACACAGCCCCAGTTCAACGCTCCTCGGGACTACTCAAACTACCAGCGGGTAAGTGCTCTTGGCTTGTGCCACTCTAGAAGCAAAAGGAGCTGCCAGTGAAGGCATCCAGACAGATCTCTTAGTGAAACCTTCTGAGGGCTTGTTTTATTGCTAGTGAAGACAAAAAGTTCAGTACTTAACATTCTGCTCTTTCTAAACATCTGTTTAATGGCTGGTTGTAGTTGGGCAAAGATTCTGCCTGATGGATCTCTAAAGGATTTAGTTGAGTGGCTAGAGGAAGGTGGAGTGAATTGTAAAGAATTCTTAAATATAATTATTTTCAGAGCTTTGTGAGAAAAACTTGACTTAAATCCGTTGAAACTAACTTTTCAGGCTTGTTTGGGATTGCCTCTCATCTGCTGTGCTGGTGTTAGTCTGAAATTCCTGTAGAATTTTGTTCTGAGGGAAGTGCTCTCACTTTGCACAAAGCTTAGACTGAGTGGAAAATGTCTTAGTCTGAAATTCCTGTAGAATTTTGTTGTTCTGAAGGAAGTACTCTCACTTTGCACAAAACTTAGACTGAGTGGAAAATGTCTTAACTCCACATAACCCCTAACAAGTATTTCTGAGCAAATGAAATGACAGGTTTTGATCCCACCATTAGAATGTTGCTTCATCTAGTGACTGGTCCTTCAGCAAATTCAGCTGTTTGACCTCTGTAGTTTGGGAAATTTGAGCACTAAATAAATCTATTTACATTTCTTATATTGAACCACATATCCTGTAATCAGAGAGAGAATTTGTCACTGTACATTTTATTTTACCCACTAAGTACTAGTAGAAGTAAGAATTTCTTTTTCTAAGATTAATAAAATGGTGTATGCTGAAGTCACAGGTGTTTTGCCAGTGCACACTGTTTTAAAAGTTCCTTATTTTATTGGCATTTAATAGCTTCCTGAAACACCACAAAATGCCCAGGGTTTATGTCCTAACTTTTTAATTTCTTTGCTTCAGGATGGATATCAACAGAATTTCAAACGTGGCTCTGGACAGAGTGGACCTCGGGGAGCTCCTAGAGGTAATTTCTGAGTAGTTAATAATTGAGTTGGCCTGAATGGAAGGTTTTAATTGAATTTCTGGAGGTTTTGCATTTAAAAAGCAACCTGGCTTCTTATTCAGCAGATCACAATTGAAGAATAAGCAAACTTTACTCTGCCCTCTTAGTCAGCCCTGCTTTTGAGCTGAGGTTGGACTTGGAGAACCAATTATTGCCTTATATTACTGCAAAACTTTTTACTTGAAGTGGTTACAACTTTAGTTCTGAGAAAAAAACCTATTTGGATAAAGCTGAAAACTGTTACTGTTGAGTTTTGATTTGAAGGAACTTTTAGAACCATGTAAATAGTCTAGATATACCCTTGGGAGTTCTTACTGAGTTTACACCAGAGCTTTGAGCAACTTTTCTTAAAATAATCCGATTTCATGCATCATTTAAGAGCCTTTTTTATGTTTTCTAGGTCGTGGAGGGCCCCCAAGACCAAACAGAGGGATGCCTCAAATGAATGCTCAGCAAGTGAATTAAATCAATTCACAGGATGACATGAAACGCCAAAAACACACTGGCCAGTGTACTATACATGTTACCAGAAGAGTTATTATCTATTTGTTCTCCCTTACAGGAAGTTTGTTGTAAAGGGACTATTTTCATTACCCATAATGACAGGACTACAGTTGCCAGCTTTATATTACCTGGATATTGAAAGGAACAAAACAACGTTTACTCTGCATGTTCTGTCCTAAGCATCATCTTGAGCCTTGCACATGAGATTCAGATTCCTCACCCTTGCTAAGAGTAAAGCAAAAAAAAAACAAAACAAAAATAGGCAATTTCAGGGTGATCCAATCTCCATGGTTAACTGAAGTGGCAGGAAAAAAAAAAGCAAAGACTCATTTCTGACATTTAAGTGACATAAATTTGGGGAAAACCTGCAAATTCCTAAAGATTTACTGTGGTGGCAGTTGACAAAACTCAACGTTCCCAGGAAAGGCTGGAAAAGGTGAAGTGTGGCTTGGTAGAGCAGCTGCATTTCAGCTTTTTCTTCTTCAGTTGAAGCACTGAACAGTTAAGTGTAGTGAAGCATATTTCCCTAAATAGACAAATAGGCTTAGAGCCAGTTTTGGACAAGGAAGCAGCCCCCTTAGCTGCAGCTCTCCTCATCACCAGGGCGCCCTTCACAGTGGCTGAGGATTTCAGATTGCTTGTGTACCTGCTGATGTAACCATCTCATTACATTCTGGTTGGTTTCCTTTTCTTTTTTAATGAAAAAAAAAAAGCTTTGATTTGGCACTTGACCCAAATTCAGCGCCAGACATGAGGTAGAACCTGGATGGCCACTGTATATTTGATGTGAAGTATTTAGATCTCTCTCTGAAACACTTTTTAAGTTTCTTTGATAGCAATGACTTTTGTAAGGACTGGTATTCTCTTTATCATTCCTTATGACCTGCACATTGTCTGTCACTAATACTTGACCTTGCTGTATTATCACCTGAATAACTGATGCTGGTACTGATGGAAATCTCTAATGGATAATCATAACACTTTTGGTCACATGTCCTTTTGTCTTTCCTGCAGCCTTGAAGGTTTTCAGAAATCTCAACTGCCCGCTGCTGCTGCTGCCCTTTTAATTGCTCTCTTTTGAAAAGCACCAGTATGTGTTTGAATTGATTTCCCCTTTGCAGGGAAATGACAGCCAGCAGTTACAGTTCTAATGGTATAAGCAAGACAAATAAAACATGTTTATAAAAATTGTATCCTGGAACACTGGTTTTCAACGGCTGAAACAAGTGGAATGTGATGGGGTGTGACACTTCCTAAGGTTTGGGGTTGGGTTTGAGATTCTCTTTTTCCTGAAGAGATGTTTTTCTGGTTTTATTCTAATTTTTGGTTTTATTTTAATAGCTGTGACTTCTGGGAAATGTTTCTTTTTATGGACTTTCCTCTTCATTGAGGCAGCAATGTATAAAAGCAACAGCCTAAGACTAGGAGCTGGAAAATACTGAGTTTTACTCAAGTTTTACTGCAGACTTGTTGTCTAACCTTTGGAAAATCACTTTTGTGCCTGCCTTGTGCACACTCACTCTCTCTGCAGTGGGGAGAATCTTTTGATTGCTGCCTCCATAGAGGTGCTGCTCACTCTGTTTCACAGCACATGCAAGAAGAAAAGTGCTATTTGTTCAATATTGCTCCTCAAATAATTCCTCCCTGTGAAGTTATGGAACAGCTACATCTTGTTTGACTGTTCTGAAGGTTGTTTTCACTCCAAGGGTCGTTTCTACTTGATCACAACAGAACTTTCAGAACTTGTAGTGAAATATTTTTGGCTTTGTTGTGGGATTTTGGCTTTGTTGTGGAATAATCTCCAATGCCACACAACTGGTAGGAGTATCTACTAGTTAGTAGTGTTGCTTTTTCCATCTTCTGCCTCAAGAGCACAAATGAGAAATGTATTTACTGAGAAAAGTGAAGACAAGATGTCTTGATGTCTTGAAATGATGCTGGTGGCCAGAAGCAGGTTTTAGTCAAGGCCTTAAACATTCCACACCAGTAGAACAATATCAGTCAGTCCAGTGAGAAGTTGCTGTTTTCTCTTTTTTAGGAAGCTATTACTGACATAAGTCCCAACTGTTTGGTTTTTTTTTAACTGGAAAAAAATAAAAAAGACAAACCTAATGTTGAACTGATGTAGGAAAAGAGTGAATTCTTATTTTTTTTTTAAATACTTTATTTTTTTTGGTGCTTTGGCTTTTTAGGTGGTTGGTAGAAGAGGAGTTATTCAGCTTTTTCCATTGCACACCAAGTGCTTTTTAAATAGCTAACTGTAGATTGAGAGTAAACTTGCAGCATATTGAATTAAAGGCCCCTGAAGGGATCAGAACATTCCACTTAAGGTTTGGAGGGTGTTTTTTCTTCCAATTTAAATTTATTAATAAAACATTGGGTAGTTGAGAGGCCTTTTAGTGGAGAGAACACTCTGTAAGCCTTTCCATGTATGAAAATGGTCTTTAGAGCAGCTGCTCTGCTGTGTGCTGACAGAGGGAGATGTGTTGTTATAACAAGCATAAAACAAGGACATAAAATGTGTTTAATCTGGGGATTTGCACTGACTGATCTCAATACATGTGTCTTAATAAACAGTATCCTGAAAACTGGGCTTGAGTCACGACCTAGATCTGCTGACTGGTGTCCTGGCCAGTTGAGAGGACTTTTAATAGATCTGCTGGCTGGTGTCCTGCCCAGTTCAGAGGACTTCTAAATGTCTCCATTCCCTAAGTCAGCTCTAGATCTGAGTTACATCCAGACCACACTCCTAGGTAGACTTCTTTTTGAGGGAAAAATATTAATCAGTTGTACTTTTTGGTGGTTTTACTTGGTTCTTCTGTGAATCTGGTTTTGGGGAGCATAACAGACTGGTTATGGCTGTGGCTTTGTGGATAAAACTACTGTGAGGAGAGAGTTTAGTTTTATTTATTGAGTACTTGGCTGTGATAACATCCAGGGTTTGAGAACCACCTTCTAGCTTCAGCATCTTGCCTCCTCTTGGCTGTAATAGAAGGATTCTTGACTAAGTAATCTAGAAATCATAAGTTTCCAGATGTTTCTACCCAATTTTATTGTCTGGATTCTTCCTAGACTTTCTACAACTTAAATATTTAAGTTGGAAATCATGAGATCTTGTCTCATACCCAAGGCCTGTGTTGTCCTACATTTTACTTCTATTTTCTCCCCATATAGAGAAGAACAGTTCAATATGACTTTGGGATTTTGCTCTGGAGAGTTCTAGACTTCATCCCTCTTTTCTTTCCAAGACACCATCTTTTATGTACAGCAATATAATGTCACCCAGAGCAGCTGGGAGAGTAATGGTGACTTCTTGTTTATAGTTAATGTTTTCTGCAGGGACTTTATAACTCTCAGAGAACTTTAGTGACCTTAAAAATGTCATCTCAAAATGTCCTGCCAACCTTATTTATTCCTTGGTTGGGTTACAGGCTACCTTCAAATGGCTCTTTGGAGAATGGATTGAGCTTCCTTCTTTCCCCCAGATGGCATTTAACTACTTTGGAGAGAGAAAAGTTCCTCAAAAAGCTTTCACTCTAGACAAATATTGTCAAGATGATACTGAAAAAGTGGTTAAACTTGGTGTGATTGAAAGCAAATAAGGCAAAACCTTTGTGGTCCTGCAGGATAAGGTACAAAACCAATTTTCCAGAAAAATATTCCCATTTTTTGAAGTTCTGGCATTGCCTAAACTGTGGAGTTGACTTTTCTTACCTCTTCATTTTAAATACATCCCTGAGATCAATGTGCTTGGGCTCAGTGGACTGAATTGTGCTAAATTCTTCCATTTTCTCCCATCCCAAGTCTCCTGTGGATACAAAGAGACATGAGAACCCTGCTCATTAACCAGCCCCAGCCACATCTTCATCCCTCTTCCTCATGGAAAACTTGTTTCAAGTGTATGTGAAGTACAGGACACAAATTCCTGGCTGGAGTTGAGGTTTGTGGCTGAAGTGGACTCTGTATTTTAGTCTTTTCAAATCTATGCACCTGTTTTTACAGTATTTTCTCTGTGTGGATGGGACTGGAAAAGTTTTAAATCACCTGAGGTGGCACCAGCCAAGTTCTGCAGCTGGGTGGGTAGATGTTCACCACTGACTGACTGAAAAACCAGTGCCTCAACTGGAAATGATCCCAAACAATAGAACTTTTCCTTTGGAACTTAGATTATTTCCTTATTTAAGCTGGGCTTACATAGAATTATGTTTATTATCTGGAACTTTACTGGAAACACAAACATTGCACAATTGTGTCGTTTCCTTCTAACTCTGGTTGTCTCTAAATGACAAATTTTGTCATTTTTCTTTGATTTTCCAGCACCAACATCTGAGCATTTGATTGGTCTCCTCCTAATCTTGGCTGGTTTATGGTCAGTGGAGCTTTGATGTGAATTTGGGGAAAATTCCCTTATTTAACATCAGCTTTGCATACCTGATAGTGGTGAAGACTAATCACTTAAACTAGAATATATTTCTGTTCAGTCAACTTGTTTTTCCAGAAGGAGAGATGTTGGGAAGATCCTTCAGACTTTAAATGGTTTTCATCCCAGTCAGTGAATTTTCCAAGAGAAATGGTTCCATGTTTTTGAGAACTGCTCCACCAGGTTCCTTAGGGTTTGATGTTCATTCAAATCATCTAATTAAAGGGAAATGATGTCTCTGCTGTAGTAGACTGATAAATATCTCTTCTGTGTGGAAACAAACCCCTGACCCCCCTAAAAAGCATCTTTATTTATTCCTACAAGGTTTCAAACTGGGCATTGTTGGATTTTTTTGGTGTGATGTGGTAGAGTCTGAGAAAGGAATTTTCTAAGCTGTTTGTCTAAGGGCAGAGGTGCTGTTCTAGTCACTATTTCTTAGTTTCTTTGAATATAATGCATTTAAAATGCTTTGTGGCTCTAGGTCTAGCCTTAAGGGAGGGAAGAAAACCTCTTTTCCCAAATCCACATCCTGAAGCAAATTTGAGTGGAGAACTTCAGCCTAACTTGACATTTGGTTCTGAGTTAAATTTGTGTCAGCTCTTCCTGCAGCTACTCACCCATCAATTAAAAAAAGCTTCATTTTATTCCCCCCCCACTTCTTAATGATCATAAAATAATCAGATGGGTGTAACCAGCTCAGTTCCAACTGTGGGGGCCACTTTCTCCTTTCTCTAAAACGTGCTCAGATACCAATAGTGGATCAAGAGTACACCTGGAATTTTATTATCAAGATAAATTTTAACAATTAGACTTTTATTACATGAAAATGTATTTCTTTTTTTTTAGGCTCTTCCATTTTAGAACCAACTTTAGTAACACATCTACCATATAAACTAAGTCTTCAGAATGATGTTTTAGTTAATTGTCAGACTAAAATTTTCTGATGGCCTTAAACATACCTGTATATATGTCTGTGCAGTTCTTTTAATTCAGCATTTCAAACAAAATTCATCCATGGCTTCTGTAAACACTTGAAAAAAATAAATCTATTTAAATGTTTTATGTCCTTCCCTTTTAAGCAAGTATTTCATACCTATACCTTAAGGAATTGTTGCTTTGGTGGTTTTATCTCAGTGACTGGGTTTAACTGGGTTCACCTCAAAAAATACTGTTCTAAAGCCTTTATGGTTATTAATTCAATAGTTTTCTCCTTTTTTGCTACATTGGGGATAAAATTAAGTTTTCAAAATACTTCCAATGGTATTAAACAAAATACTTCTAATGGTATTAAACAAAATACTTCCAATGGTATTAAACACATTTTTCCTACCATGTTACTTGGTTTAAATATTTCACTGTTCAAGTTTAAAACTTCTTTTTTTTCCAGTATTAAAAGCTAAGAATAAATACATCTATGCAAATAGCTTGGCTCAACTTTGCTATTGAAAGGTTAGTGTGTCCAATTTGAGGTTGTTAGGAATAGTTTTGATGACACCTTGAGAATAAATTGTGTTTTGGATAAGTTGTTAGAATTGAAACCAAGTCAGATGAATAAATTGTTTTCCTGTTGCAGCTCCACAGTTGTGCAAGGTGGGATTTTGTACAGAGAATTTACAAACAGCTGTGTTTTTATTAATTAGCTTAAATGTTACAAGCTGCCTGGTTTTATTCAGAAGCAAGTCTCCTCTAATTTCTTTGGTATCAGATAATATTATTTTTCTGTACATGGGCTCAGTTTGCTCTTTGCAATCTTGTTTCCATGTGAATACTTGTGTGTACCCAAATGCCCTTATTTTTTCCCCATTCTCAACAGTACCTCTAGTGCCAAGACTAATGTGGAAAGTAGAGATGGAACATCTTTATAAAACCATTGAAGACTCCAACAGGACTGGATTTAGAACAAGGGCTTTTAAAAAATAAAATCAATATTGCCACTGTGAGTAAAGTTTTATTATCCCCTTTTTACAATCAGTTACACAAGTCACCAGATAAGTGCAGGGAATAAATGTGGAATTTGGTGGCCCCATCTGTATCTCTGTGGGTTTTGAGAGCTGGCTCATCCCAGCAGCTGGGGTTTGGATATATGTGATATGCAATTGAGGGTAGATGAGTAATTATAAAAGAAACTCCTATATTTTTCCTGAATGGAGAATCCTTGTTATTTAAGCAATAGATTCTTTCTAAGCTGAGTCCTTGGTGGTGCTGGTGGCACCTTCTCTAGCTCGGTGTTGGGTCAGGCCAATCTACAACGTGGTTTTTCTCCACCATCTCCTCACCTGCCTCCTTTCTGGAAACAACTTGAGCATCTCCATGAAGCTCCTCAGGGAGCCCATGGAGTGAGTAACAACCATAGAATCATTATGGTTGGGAAGGACCTCTAGGATCATGTCCAACCTTCATCCCAACACCTCCTTGACCACTAGACCATAGCCTCAAGTGCTACAGCTACTTGTTTTTTAACCCCTGCAGGGATGGTGACTCCACCACCTCCCTGCACAGCTTGTTCCAGTGCCTGACCGCTCTTTCAGTAAAGAATTTCTTCCTAATATCCAATCTTGAGGCCATTTCTTCTTCTCCTATCATTAGTGGTTTGAGAGAAGAGCCCAACACCAGCCTCACCACAACCTCCTAACCATAGAGCAGGACACGTACATTAAGAAATGCTCAGTTCAACGTGTGTTTCTTCAACTCCCCTGCGGCTTTCCTATGTGGAAAACTAGCTTAAATTCGACTTTAATAAATAAAAATAAATATATATATACACGCTGTGCAGGCGAACGCCACGGGCAGCCCCGGGGTCCTTCCTCAGTGCGCGGCGCGGGCGCCCCAGGCCTCGGAGCTCCCACGTGGTGCCAGGAGCCGGTGGCGGAGCCGGGGCTGAGGGGGCACCGGGACTGAGGCCGGGCCGGGCCGGGCCAGGGGGGAGCCCCGAGCGACCCGGAGCCATGCAGCGGAAGAAGGTGGACAACCGCATTCGGGTGCTGATCGAGAATGGCGTGGCCGAGCGGCAGCGGACACTCTTCGTGGTGGTCGGTGACCGCGGCAAGGACCAGGTATGGCTCTCTCCCGGTCGGCGGGGGGGCTCGGCCTTACCGGTGGGGATGTGCTGGTGTGCAACAGAGCTTGAGGAGAGTGGGTGGCTTGTGATACCCTGGTTACCGGTGTTTTTCTCCGTTAAACGAGTCTTAAAACCCTGCAGAGCAATGGCTGCCTGGGCCTGAGGGAGGCAACACGGGGGAAGGGTGTTAGAATTAATAGAATCGTCAGGGTTGGAAGGGACCCCAAAGGTCATCTAGGGCAGGGACACCTCCCACTAGAGCAGTTGCTCACAGCCCCAGCCAGCCTGGCCTTCCAAATGTCCAGGGATGGGGCTTCCAGCAGCTCTCTGGGCAACCTGGGCCAGTATCTCCCCACCCTCCTGGGCAACAACTTCTTCCTAATGTCTCATCTCAATCTCCCCACCTCTAGTTTGGCGCCATTCCCCCAGTCCTACCACTACCTGACAGCCTCAAAAGTCCCTCCCCAGCTTTCTCGTAGCCCCCTTCAGATCCTGGAAGGCCACAAGAAGATCTCCTTGGAGCCTTCTCTTCTCCAGACTGAATAAACTAGTTAGGAAAAAAACAGTCCAAGAAAGTTGCCATTAATTTACTGCTGAAGCAGATGGGTCAGTTCTGGTGGGGCATATCCTGAGTCTGAATTTGCACTGTCCAGAATTTGCACTGATGAGTTGGATTCTAAAGCAGTGAATGTCCCTCTGGGGTGTGCAGGCTACAAAGCAATTAGAAGAGGGTTCCCAAACCTGGTAGAGGATTTAAAATTCAAACTTGAATCTAGTTAAATTGTAGAAGAAATCTGAAATACATTGTGCAAAATCCATCCTAAGAGACAAATACTAGGAACTGTGTTTAGGATAGAGCAATCCTCTCCTGTTTGTGCAGTTTTTAGCAGTTCTGCCAAAGAGGAGTGCTGAGAAAATGGTCCAATTCAGCATCTTCAGTGTCATACATCCCAGGAGAAGACACAGAAGGGATGTAACCTTCACATCAAGGGATCCTTCTGTTTTGCTTAGTAGAAAACATAACTATTAAATCAAGAATATGAATATATTTTGTTCCTTGACATTAATTTGTGAGTAGAGTTGCTGATGACTCTGTCTGTGTTTTGGCAGGTGGTTATTCTTCACCACATGTTGTCTAAAGCAGCTGTAAGGGCCAGACCCTCAGTCCTGTGGTGTTACAAGAAGGAGCTGGGCTTTAGCAGGTAAGACACCTCCTGTGCCTCATGCTGTGGTCACTGCTCTGCCTGAAGCCAAAGCTCCATGACTGGTCTGCTGGGAGTGGGTTGCATGATTTGGTTATAAGGAGAAACGAGTGGTTCTTGGAGGAACTATGGGAAGTTTGGTCTTCCAGAAGTACAATTTGGTCTTCCAGAAGCACAGTTTGGTCTTCCAGAAGCACAGTTTGGTTTCCATCATACAGTTGATACCAACACAAGATACTTCTGGCTTCTTTCTGTAGCTCTGGTGCTAATTCTGGTGTCCTGACCCAGTCTCTTCCTCATCTTTTTAACCTAAAAGGCCCAAACTTTAACATAGGCCTGAAGCTTTTCTCTCAAACCTTCCTCCAAGAAACCTCCTGTATAATTTTCTTCCTCAGCCACCGGAAGAAGAGGATGAGACAACTGCAGAAGAAGATTAAAAGTGGGACTTTAAACCTAAAGGAGGATGATCCCTTTGAGTTGTTTATAGCAGCCACCAACATTCGTTACTGCTACTACAATGAGACCCACAAGATTCTGGGCAACACCTTTGGCATGTGTGTGCTTCAGGTGAGGAGCAAACTTTGGACTTCCAGAGTTAGAATCATAGAAGGTTTGAGGCTGGAAGGTTTGAGGTCATCTGGTCCAACCTCCCTACACTAGCAGGGACATCTCTACCTAGGGCAGGCTGCCCAGAGCCCCAGCAAGCCTGACCTTGAAGGTCTCCAGGGATGAAGTTGCACTAGCATCAGTTGAAATGCTGTGGGAGTAATATTTGTTCCAATTATGTTTCAATTATCATGTTTTTCTGCGTCTTTAATGAGTTTTCTGAGGGTGAGAGATCCTTGCTGGTAGAATTTTCATGAAATGTTGGTTAATGCAAATATTAAGTGTGAGAAATAACATTTTGGGCTTTCTGTTCCTTTTTAGTAGGTGCTGTTTGTGCTGCTGAACTCCAGGCAACAAGTGTTCTTTCTTTCCTAGGATTTTGAAGCCTTGACTCCAAACCTTCTAGCCAGAACTGTTGAAACAGTGGAAGGGGGTGGAATTGTGGTGATCCTCCTGAGAACCATGAACTCCCTGAAGCAGCTCTACACAATGACCATGGTATGTTCAGCTCCATGTGTCTGGTTTTAAGTAGGTGCATTGTTGTGATACTAAGTTTTGCTTTTGTTATGGGCTGTGATTTTCTTCCATCATCTTTTCCTGCTCCTTCTTTCCTCTCTGATCAAATATATCTTAAACTGAGGCAGTTCTGCCAACCTCTGCTGCTGAGTTACAAGGAAGAAACACCCCTCATTCATAAATGTAGCTCTGTTCACAGTAGTTTGGGAAGTATTTGTGCTCTCCACCCATGAAACAAAAAGTTAAGTGAGAAATGGGCCTTTTGAGGGCTTGGTGACCTGTGGCTGGGTGAAATCAGCTTCTCAACTACTATATATTTCTAGATACAAATGATTCACACTGAGTATACTCAAGAATGTATATAAGAGTAACAAGAACTCTTTGCCAGTAGGTGAAGTAACATTATAGACTATTTTTTCTTAGCATCCCCAAGGAGTTTGAAGTGTTCTGTACCTCACCTTTAAGTCAGGCAAGAATTAGAAAGACCATTGTGAAAATTATTGGTGGCAGAAGGAGATTTTCAGCAATTATTTAGATGTTTCACAAGCAGCAAATCCGAATCCAAACCCTCTCTGGGATGTGATGATGGAAATAATCCACAAAAGGGAAAGAATTTGGATTATCCATGAGTAGCAACCTTGGAAATAATCTCTGTTGCTGCTGCTCCTTCTCCAGACTGAGTTTTTGTGCTTGTTTCAGGATGTGCACTCTCGATACAGAACTGAAGCTCACCAGGACGTGGTGGGACGTTTTAATGAGAGGTGAGTTATTAAGAGAATAAAGGATGCCCAAGAAAAGCCTCTGGAACAACATTATGTATTCATACAAGAAAGCATTCTATAGATTTGCATTAGAATAAAACTTTTTGGCTGCTTCAGTGTCTTCCTGTTCTGTCCTAAGCATTAATAGTTTGTTGTATACCAAATTTTGGTGTGTTTTACAAGGAATAAATACAAATAGGCCCAAATCTAAACTGTTCTGAGTCCTTGAAAAATGCTTTGTAGAAATATAAGCTCCTCATGCACTGAAATTCAGGTACTTCTTGCACTGCTGTATAATATAAAACTGCTTAGTGTGAAGTATTCTCTGTGTGTGTGTCTTGTAAAGGTGTTTTTTCTGTTTGTTGTATAGAATATATTGTTCTATGGCTTTGAGAATCTTGATGTTGGTTCCAAAACTGAGGCATTGCTGCTGCAGTAGTTTTTCCCCACCTCTGGCAACATGTACACCTCACGTGACAGGTATAACAAAGATCATGACATTTTAGTGCAGCCTGAAGGATGAAAAATGAATTAAATTCTTCCAAACATGTTGTTCTATGCAACAAACAGAAAAAACACCTTTACAAGACACACACACAGAGTGTGTGAGCCTGAGCTCTAGCCATAGGAAAATCCCAGAAATTCTTTAGCCTGCAGGGGGTTTTGTGATGTCAGAAATTAGAATTAGTAAATAAGCCAGCACTGGGTGCAGTCTTTGGGGGGTCAGTGCTTGTCACAGCTGCTGTGGATTCATGTCTTACACTTTTATGCAGCTATTTCCTACTTAAATGCTGTCTTGGAACCATATTTTGAGTGGAAGGGACCCCAAAGGTCCTCTAGTTCCAACCCCCCTGTCAGGGCAGGGACACCTCCCACTAGAGCAGGTTGCTCAAAGCTCCATCCAACCTGCTCTTGGTCCAGGGTTGGGGCATCTCCACCCTCCCTGGGCAACCTCTGCCAGGGTCTCACCACCCTCAGAGTGAAAAACTTCTTCCTTACATCTAATCTAAATCCTCCTTCTCCAGTTTGAACCTATTACCCCTCATCCTATCCCTACAAACCCTTGTAAAAGGCTTTTGATCCTGATTTTATGGTGAGAGCCATTGTGTGAGCTCATCACAGCTCAGCTGTAGGTAACTGTAAAATATTTCCTCTGGGTTTAGAGAAGAGTCTAAATGAACAACCAAGAAGTGCTTGTGTTGCTGGTGTTTTTATTGAGGTACCTTTGGTTTGTCTGCCCAGGTTCATCCTGTCCCTGGCCTCCTGCAAGAACTGCATCGTGATAGATGATCAGCTCAACCTCCTGCCCATCTCCAGTCACATTGCAAACATCACCCCAGTCCCACCACAGTCCCAGGTCAGTGAGAGATGGGAGAAACTGCTCTGAGTTCACCCTGGTGTGGTAAAGCTTTCAAAGCAGCAGCAGCTTTCCTTTCCCCCTGATTTATATCAAATAATAAGTCTTGTAGAGAAGAAATAGAACATTCTGCAAAGATTATACCTGCTCTGGGTGAAGCTTGGGGAGCTGCCTTTTCTTTCCTCCTTGGATTTTATTCTGTCACAGCTTTTTTTTGTCTGTGTTTGCCTTTATTTATTGATTTTTGCCATATTGCTGCTTAGCCTAGAGGTGGAGCATAATTAATATCATTCAAAAGCACCTAGAGAGATTTCAAGCTGATGGACAGCTGGGACAAGAGAAATAAAGAAATAAAAGAAATAAAAAGGGCTTTAGATAGTTGGAGGATGGAAAAACACTTCAGAAATAAGAATATTACCAGTTCAGGAGGCACCTGAGACCTCAAAGTTGTGGTGGTTGCTTCAGTTTCTGAATTACTTGTGTCACATCTTAGGAATCATTCACTGAATATAAGCCAGAGGTGGCTTGTGCTGTTAGAAATGAATCCTTTTATCACTTTCCTTTGTAAACTAAAATGGAGGCAGTTTTAAATAGAAATCTTGAAGCTTTTGAAGTGTTTTCTGTGGCCTAAGAAACACCAACATAGGTTCTGCCAGACATTTTAGCACAGCACTGATTTTAAAAGTCAACCCAAACCTCCCTTAGCATTATAACAATATTGCCAGCAGCACAAGTGCTTGTCTGTTGGATAAATAGATCAATGCCTTTGATATTTTAAGTGACAGTGAGGAAAATCCGGATTTATTCCCCTTTAAAATGGATTGCTTTTGTGCCCAGCTTTATTGCTTGGCTTTGAGAATCTTGATATTAGTTTAAAAACTGATGTATTGCTGCTGCAGCATTTTTCCCCCTCTCTGGTAATATATACACCTCATATGACAACCAAAGATCATGAAATTTTAGTGCAGCCTGAAGAATGAAAAATGAATGAAATTCTTCCAAAAATTTGTCCATAGTCTCTTCCACTAATCCCATTTTCCAGTTACCATGTAGTGAAAAATCCTTTCCTTTTTCCCTCCAAGCTTGGGGAAACCAGGAGACCCACCTCTTGTGTGACCATTCTGAAGATGCATCAAAACTAAGTGTTAAATTAAGTGTTAATTAAATTAAAATTAAATACCCACTTAAATTTCTCTGTTTCTAGGGAGTGCACCCAACCTGTGGTAACATTTCCTTCCAGAAACCTTTCTTTGCCTGATAAAAGATATCAGGAGACATCACAAAGGTGTAATTATGCTGAAATGTCCTTGACTAATCTTGTTGTGGCAAATCCTGTGTTTTTAGGAGGACAGCCTCCAACCACAGGACTTGGAGCTGAAGGAACTGAAGGAGAACTTGCAGGATACCCAACCTGTGGGAGTTTTGGTGGATGGCTGTAAAACCCTTGATCAGGTTGGTGTGGTGGTGAAATTGGAGATACTCTGCTTGACAGGTCACCTCCAGTCCTGATATTTGTGTCTCATCTTGCATGTAATCAAATCTGAGCAGTGATGGGGGTGGCCTTAGAGGATTCCCTTGAAAAATTGATGAGACAAAGTAGATTAATGAGAATATTGGTGATTTTCTTCATGAAGTTGAGAATAAGTGGGAGGACTAGAATGGAGACACCATCCCTGGGGGAGTCACCATCCCTGGAGGGCTTCAACAAGTAGATGTGGGGCTTCAAGACATGGTCTAGGGGTCAGGGAGATGTTGGACTTGCTGATCCTAGAGATCCTTTCCAACCTAAATGATTCTGAGAGACAAGAGGCTGATCTGGAGAAGTCCACATGTAAAAAGATGATCATAGAATAGAATCATGAGGAGCTCTTGGGGTTTGAAACAAGCAAGAAACTTAACCTGAAGTTTCTCTTCAGTTGAATTCTGAAGAGCAGTTGCAAATCCAGACCATGTTTGAACACATCCTTATTCCTGCCTCCCTTCCACTTTATTTTTACTCCAATTTGAGAGTCACTGACTCAATGAAGGGCCCTTTCCTTGGAGTATCTGCTGAGAAGCTGCAGCTCAGTCTGGTGCCTCCTAGAGCTAAACCCTTTCACTGTAGCTCTTCTCACTGCCCACATCTGTTCATCTTCCTCCTCTGAGAGCAATGTGCCTCTTCCCACTGGAAGGGAAGTAACTGGAGGCAGTGACTGAGAGTTCCTGGACTGATTGTTGCTCTGTGTTTTCACCTGAAGAATTTCAAGAACTCAGTGGGTCAAGATCATCACTTCTTGCAGGTTTTTGTCTGGGTTTTAATGTTTAGCTCTCCCATCTTCTCTTCCTTCTTCCAGTTCTAGGAAAGAGGCCAGATACTAGTAATGCCAAAAGCAGTTTAAACACAGCTGCTCTTTTCTTTTCCATGTTCTTCCCAGGCAAAAGCAGTTCTGAAATTCATTGAAGCCATTTCTGAGAAGACTCTGAGGAGCACTGTGGCATTGACAGCAGCCAGAGGACGTGGGAAATCTGCTGCTTTGGGACTGGCTATTGCTGGAGCAGTAGCTTTTGGGTGAGTGATTTCCCTCCCCTCCTCTCTCCCAGGTTTTATTTGCATCCATGAGTTTTAAAAAAGAAATTTAAACAAGTGACAGAATCTGAATATATTTATAATTTTCAGTCTTCTTTTTATTCTTCTTATATCTTTTCTTTGCTGCATATTCAGGTTTTTCTATGTCATAGCAATAAGAAAACCTCAGTCTTTAAAAATCAAAATAATCCCCCATAAATTGAGATCAAGTGTCTAAAGGGATCTCCTGAGTTCTGGTTATTAGGTAGAATCAACCCCTCAAATAAAGAAAACATTCTACTTGGTGAGTGTGTTTAAAATATGTTTAACTCTAATTTTTCTCTGCAGTTACTCCAATATCTTTGTCACATCTCCAAGCCCTGATAATCTTCACACTCTCTTTGAGTTCATCTTTAAAGGCTTTGATGCACTGCAGTATCAGGTATGGAGAGAGGGTATTTTATGGGACTTCCACAGCATTCCTGGGTGGGGAGGGGTTTTGCACCTCATCTGTGGCTTTTGTTTACATATATTAGCAATTTTATGTCTTTTTATTTATTATTTTATGTCTTTTTATTTATGATTTTATTTCTTTTTATTTCTTTATTATTAATTTAGTATCATCCTGCAAAAATGAAGTAGGGTTATGTTTCTTCTATGCATTTAATTTGGGTAAAACAGTTTCTTTGTGGAATAGTTTTTGACCCAAGTAAATAATTTGTCATTTCTCAGGCCCCTGAAGCTTTTGTTGTAAGAGTTTTTAACTAGAATCTGAACTAACAGTGGACTCTTGGTGAGCTTGATAATGGTAAATAATATTTTTCTTTGATTTTGGTTTGTTCCTCCTTTCAGGAACACCTGGACTATGAGATTGTGCAGTCTTTAAATCCAGAGTTTAACAAGGCTGTTGTCAGGGTGAATGTGTTCAAGGAGCACAGACAGACCATCCAGGTAACACAGAATCACCCAACTGGCCACTTTTACCCTCTTGCCTCCCTCCTCTTGTTGCCTTTCCTGACTCTGTAATTTATTTGATTTTAAGCAGGATCATTTTATGTCCTGATTGATTTTGCATTAAGCCAAACCCTTTGTGTTTGGTGAATGATTTTCACCAAACATCTTGTTTCTCTCTGTGAATAGCAGCTTACAAAGCTCCCTGAGGAATTGTTTGAGGGTTTCTCCTTGAAACAAAAGCAAAGGAAGGTGAAAGAAATAGTTAAGGAAGAGCCTATATTGCTAGGGATTAGATTCCTTTTATTTTTATAATCTCTGCAGATAAATTAGTGTGGAAATGGGCAAAACAAGATCCTTGTTAGCACAACATGAATCCATCCCCTGATTGTTTTCATGCCTTGGGCTCTGGCTTGGTGGTGGTGAAGAGCAGGGACAGCAAAGAGCTTTCCAGGGCTCCAGCTTTGCCAGCTCTGACCTCTCCAGCCAAGCTGCTGTTGTCAATGACAGTGTTGTGTTGTTTTTTGCAGTACATACACCCTGCTGATTCTGTGAAACTGGGTCAGGCTGAACTGGTGGTGATTGATGAAGCTGCTGCCATTCCTCTACCCCTGGTGAAAAACCTGCTGGGCCCTTACCTGGTGTTTATGGCTTCTACAATCAATGGGTAAGGCTTGAGCAGGGATTATCTACCTGGGAAAGCAGTTGGGCAAGTGCCAGTGGAGTCTTGCTTATCTACAGAGCTTTTATCACACACTTATTACATCAGCTCATGCTCATTCTTGATCTGCTCCTTAAAATAGCCAAGAGTCAGTTCTTGAACTTGCTGCTTTCCTTTGGTGGATTCATTAAGTGTATGACTTGCTACAAGAAGCAAATATATAGAGAGGATTGTGCAGCCTGTTAGGAGAGAGGGAAGAAAGGCATTTTCCTCCCAGTATGGTGAGACTAAGGAAGTCTCAGGGTGGGCAGCCCTGTCCTACATGTGCAAGAACATCTCCCAGATGATTGTGGCCCCTGTGGACCTCAGAACTCCCCATAGCTCTGGATGGTGGAGCCTAGTTCTGTGCTGGAGCTTCCCCATGGCTCAGGGTTGCTCTCTGCTTATTTGCTTCAGACTTTTGCTCTTCTGCTTCTCAGGTATGAGGGTACTGGTCGGTCCCTGTCTCTGAAGCTCATCCAGCAGCTCCGTCAGCAGAGTGCACAAACCCAGGTCACCATGACAGCAGAGAACAAATCCACAGCTACAGCCAAACTGGCCTCAGGTACTCCCTTGTGTTCTACACTGTGATGTAGAACCAGGACCTCCAGTGCTCTGTATCCAAGTAGGAAGGTGGTGGTGTGGGAAAATGAAGGGACCTCTCCTCTTTTTTCCTCCTGGTTTTCAGCTGTAAAAGCTTTTAAGGGATAAAAACTACTTGAGTCATGATTTTCTAACCTCTTGAGAGCCCTTCAGAAGACCCTAGAGATTCTTTGCTGGCTGTAACTTCCAACTCTAGATGTTGTTCTGTGTTGGCAGCTCGTACACTGCATGAAGTCTCCCTCCACGAGTCCATCAGATACGCCCCTGGTGACCCAGTTGAGAAGTGGCTGAATGACCTGCTGTGTTTGGACTGCCTCAACATCACCAGAATTATCTCTGGCTGCCCCCTGCCTGAGACTTGTGACCTGTATCCTTACTCAGATGCTGTGCTCTGATCAAAATAAATCACTTTGAAGGCAGAGGAGGCTTTTTCAAGCTGGTCACTGGTGGGTTCTCCAGCTCTCCATGAACACTACCCAAAGTCATTGAGCCTAAGAGCACAATCCAGCTTGTAGCCCAAGGCTGTATTAAAAATATTACTCCTAAACCAATGAGGAGTTTTCTCCTTCTTACCAAGAGGTTGTTTCCTTAACCCCTGCACTTAGATACTACGTAAATAGAGACACACTTTTCTGTTACCACAGAGCATCAGAAGTTTTTCTGCAGAGGCTGATGGCCCTTTATGTGGCTTCACACTACAAGGTAAAGCTTGTGCTGCTTCTATCAAAAATTCAGCTGGGGATTTTGGAGAGGGAGATCAATCAAATTGACCTCACAGAGGTTTTCTCAACAGCTTCAGTTGCTTCTTGTGGTATAGAGAGCAATAATTCTCCCTTCTCTGAGAGGATCTCTGCCTTGGTCTTGGCTGAATATACTGGTTTTGCAGATATCTGGAATATTTTTATTTTGAGAAGCTCTGGAGGCTGAATTCTAGATAAGCCTACAAGCTTGTCAAGATAATACCAGTGATGAACCCCTTCTTCAGTTCTCTTTATTCTCGTAGCTCAAATTAACCAAAAAAAAGTTGGTAATAGAAAAAGAGTAAGAATTCATCTCAAGGTGTCAAGATCATGGGTCACTAGTAAATGTGAGCAGGAAAATCTGAGTACTGAGTGCTAAAAACCATGACACTTAATCTACCAAACCTTAAATATTTTTTTAAGAGGTAAGTAGCTACATTAAAATGGAAAGTTCAGTTCCATACCTGAGAAAACCAGGTGATGTCTGGTAGGATAAGAGCCATGAACTGACCTGGGAGCTTCTTCACTCACCAATATTGTTCTAGTTCCAAGTTTCTTAATAGCTCTAAATTCAGAAAATGGGGGAGTGTTTAGAAGTCAGCTACTAACATTACACTAGACCTTGAAGCTCTTCCCATGGAATAATTCTTCTGGCCATGTCTTTACCCTCCAGAACTCCCCCAATGATCTCCAGATGCTCTCTGATGCACCTGCCCATCATCTCTTCTGCCTTCTGCCACCAGTTCCACCTACCCAGAACTCCTTACCAGAAGTACTTGCAGTGGTTCAGGTAAGGGAGCAGCATCTCTATGAAGTGGTTCCTCTCCAGGGGTGGATTGTAGCTTGGGGCTGTGTTTGGGTGTGTGACCAGGGTGTATTAAGGCTGTTTTTTCCCCCCTTTTTCCTTTCATTAACACTAATTGCTCTATAAACACATTGTGATGCTGATCCTTTCACAGTGTGTTTGTACCAAGAAGCCTTCTGAGGAGCTGAACCACCTTCAAGAGGTGGCTTTGTCCTTCCATTTCAAATTCCTGCAAGGAGATCTGGTTTATTCTGCTCATCCCATGTTTCTAGCAATCATTTTATGTCCAGTTGAGCTGCAAAAATACAAACTCCTCAGATGCACGTGCTTAGAGTGTAGAAATATCTCAGCCCTTGGGTGCTGCTGACTTTACACTTCCTTCCTTAAGAACACAGATTCTTAATTCTGTGTTTGATGCAGCTGGTTAAATCTGCTGTTCCTTAAAAGAAAAATAAAGAGCAATAAATGACATTTAAAGAGAAATATTAATGGAAATATTTAGGGCCAGAGCCCGTTTGCTGGCACATAGTTTGCTTGTCATGTTGCAAAGCAGGGAGCACATGAAATGGCAACACTGCCTCATGGGCTTGGCAATGGTGAATAAATTTGGGTTCTGCTGTAGTGGAGTGAGTGTAGAAAAATCACTTTTTCTCCATTAATGGTCTTTTTTCTGTCAGGTGTGCCTGGAGGGAGAGATCTCTCGCCAGTCGATCATGAACAGCCTTTCTCGAGGAAAGAAAGCCTCTGGTGACCTTATTCCCTGGACCATCTCAGAGCAGGTGAACTGTTTGGCTGTGTCTTTCCCCTCAGCATATATTTCAGCACCATTTCTTATTTCCAGAGCATGCATCAGTGTGCTTTAAATGGACTTTTTCTCTCTTGTGCAGTTCCAAGACCCAGACTTCGGGGGCCTCTCCGGCGGGCGCGTTGTTCGGATTGCGGTTCATCCAGATTACCAGGGGGTAAAGTGGTTTGGAACCCAGTTATTGGGAACAGTCAGGGGCTGTGCAGGCAGAATTCAACAATATTCCAGCAAAGATTTCCCTTGCTGCTGTTTTCAGCACTTTAAGCTTGAGGACTGAGCCAGCAGGAGGAACAGAATGAGGTCAGACACAGAACTGGTGATGCCACCGCAGGCTGGGGGGCTTTGCTTTCCTCTGGGTGGGCAGCAAACCAGCACTGCAGCACCACAGCAGCCCAAGCAGCACCCTACAGTCAAATCCAGTGATGATTATTGAGATTACCAAATATTAGGCTGGTGTTTGGCATTTTCTGAGTGCCAGCCTTCAGCCCCAAGAATTATAACACTGTCCTAAGCTACCAGCTGGGCTCTCACTGTGATTCCAGACATCAAAGTTCTGTAGGGTAGTAAAACAAAAGACATTTTTGCAGTGACTGAGTCTCTGCACTGATGATTTTTAATGGGTTTGTAAGGGGAGAGTGTCATTGCCTTGCTTTAAAAACTAAATACATCTTTCTGCTTGTTCCTTCTTCACAGATGGGCTATGGCAGCAGAGCTCTGGCTTTGCTGCAGATGTACTACGAGGGTAAATTCCCATGTTTGGATGAGAAAACAGTTGAAAAGCCAAAAGAAATTGCAACTGTAAGCAGTGAGGTATGGAGCTTGGTTCATTTCTCTATTTTCTGTTGTGCTAACTGTTTGTTTTCACTGTCTCAATGATGATTCCTCTCTAAGGAAGAGCTGCTCGTGTTTATACAGAATAAGGTTTAATTTTCAGCTGTCTGTGAGGATTGTCACTAACCCATTGCCCCTTTTTTTCAGACTGTTAGTTTATTAGAAGAGGTTGTGACCCCTCGGAAGGATTTGCCCCCTTTACTTCTCAAGCTGAGTGAGAGACAAGCTGAAAACCTGGACTATCTGGGGGTGTCTTATGGCCTAACACCAAGATTACTCAAGTAAGACATTATTCTAGTTATTATTTATATCCAGTATATCCCATGGCTTGTGGAGGTGGGTTGCCAGTGCCAGTTGCTCTGGGGCCTGGCTGTGTTCTTTTGTCTGGGATGCCATATGTTTGGTCCCAGCAGGTCTTTTGATGCTGGTCCTCCTCTTGCTGGGCCAAAAGAATTGTAGGATCAGACCACAGAAGGAGGAGGAGGCTGGAAAGGGATGTCAGCAGGATTTTGCTGATCAGTCTGGGCTTCTCTCTGGTCCACAAGTGACTCTTTTAACTTGGGAGTGACCAGGGAAAAGCCTCATTCATTGGAGAAGAGCAGAGTCTCTGAAGCACACCATAAATCCTCAGCCCTTCCTTTGGGGTGTGTGATTTTTGGTCCAAACCTGTCTGCCTGGTTTGAAAGCATGTCAAGTACAGTAACTCCTGTCTGTGACTCTCTGTCTTGGAAAGTTTGTCCATTTTCTGATGTCAGAATCATCCCTTTTCACTCCTAAGTTGGAACCTCTGTGTGATTGTTGCTGCTGCTGCTGTCAGGGCTCATTTTCATTAGTTTGTGGGTGACTTTTGCTTCCTTTTCTTGTATGGGAGATAGATTGTGTTTAACCACAAACTGTAGAATCAACAGCTCCATAATTCTCAGTCCCTTTTCTCTTCTCCCCAGGTTCTGGAAACGTGCTGGGTTTGTGCCAGTGTATCTGAGGCAGACCCCAGTAAGTAGTGTGCTGATTCTGAACCAAATCCAGCCCTATTGAACTCACTGGGCATCTTTCCATCAGCCTCTGAGAGTTGTGATGTGGGCAGGGAAGTTCTCTGAGGCTACATTTGGGGGTTGTTAGATGTTCAGTTTTGTTCTTTGGCCTTCTAGTTAACTAATGTCTTAAAGTTTTGGGGCTGTGGATATGATTTAAGTATCATAGAATCATTCAGGTTGGAAAAGGCCTTTAAGGTTGAGTCCAGCACTGTCAGGTCACCACTAAACTATGTTGAAGCAGTTAAATTAAAAGTAGTTTGTACTTAAAATATTAGATGCAGCCAGTGAGGGTTATGAAGGTGATTATTGGTAGAATATACAGGTGGCTGCTCTTGTTTTCTAGGAGTTTATCAAAAGTAGCCCTAGCAGTTGTAGTTATGTGGGGAGGACAATTTGTTTGCCTTGTGTCACTCCATTTTTCTTTTGTTTTCTTGGCTCTTTGAGTTTGCAACACTGGTGACCTCAAGAAGCCCAAATCCCTCAGCACTGGGATTCTAGATTCTAGAATTTCACAGGTTTTACATGAGGGAGCAGTGATCAGTAATTATTGATACATGTATTGTTGCTTTAGAAGATCTTTGCCTTCTTCAATTGACCTCAGAGTGCAAAAAATTCACAGGAAATATATCTTCTTTATTAGAATGACCTGACTGGGGAGCATTCCTGCATCATGCTGAAGATGCTGAGTGAAGAGGACTCTGAACAGGAGCCTTGGCTTACTGCCTTCTGGAAGGGTAACCTGGGTTCTGCAAATGCTAGAAGAATATTTAATATATCTGGGATATTTATTCTAGAGGTTCCCAGGAGTCATTTATGTTATCATCTTACCCCTACAGATTTTAGGAGGAGGTTCCTTTCTCTGCTCTCCTACCAGTTCAGCACTTTCTCTCCCTCCTTGGCACTGAATATTCTCCAGAACAAAAATATCAAGCAGCAGCCACAGCCACGTGAGTAAATTTTATGTGATTCTGTGATACCCTGGCTCCCAACAGCCCAATAGACTGAGTTTAACTCCTGAGTTCTCCAACACGAGTGTTATATGATGTCTCTTGTGAAGTACCATCAATTGCTCTTGGGCAGTGCCTCTGGTTTGTTCCTATTACCCAGAAAAATGCTTGTGGTTCTAAGTGAAAGCTACAAGGATGTTTTCTGCCACTGGAAACAGGTAGTGGTGGGGTTTTGATGTGTTGGGTTTTTTGTTTTCTCCCCTCTGCTTTTTATAGCAAAGATTTAATCACCCCAAATTCAAGGGCTCCAGATTGTAAGAGTTAAATGAGGGTCCAGAGGAGGCTAAAAGGTGATCAGAGGGCTGGAACCTACAAAGACAGGCTGAGAGAGTTGGGCTTGTTCAGCCCAGAGAAGAGAAAGCTCAGGGGAGACTTTATTGGAACCTTCCAGTGTTTGAAGGGGGCTACAAGAAAGCTGGGGAGGGACTTTTCACAAGGGCCTGCAGTGATAGGATGAGGGGTAATGGGTTCAAACTGGAAGAGGGGAGATTTAGATTAGAAATTAGAAGGAAATTCTTCAATCTGAGGGTGGTGAGACCCTGGCACAGGCTGCCCAGGGAAGTTGTGGATGCTCCATCCCTGGAGGTGTTCAAGACCAGGCTGGATGAGGTCCTGGGCAGCCTGATCTAGTGGGAGGTGTCCCTGCTGTGGTGGGGGGGTTGGAACTAGATGATCTTTAAGGTCCTTTCCAACCCAAACCATTCTATAATTCTATGAAATGCATGACTAGACATGGATGGATGCTGACAACTGCCACAGCCAGTGTGGAATTCAAAAGGAAGCCTTGACTAGCAGGGGTCAGTGGGCAGAGCAGCTTGCTTGGGGTCTTAGGAAGAAAGTTGTCATCAGAAATTCAGAAATTGCAGCATTGTAGGGTTCTGAGAGAGAGGCTTTAGTTGAGCTGTGTCATTGGGCTCAATCCAGCACTTGCTGAAGGCAATATGCAGGCAGTATAAAAAAAAGGGGGCCTGACAAGCCAGTTGTAACTGTACTTGTGGTTTAAGAGCACATTGCTCTCATCTTGAGAGTCCTCTTGAGAGCTCTTGGTGTTCTGTGTCTTGTGGAATTTTAGTATCTCTTGGTGAAAGAGTTTTGGTGGCTGCTACAAGGGAACAAAGCTCTTTAACAGCAAAACCAGTGTAAAATAGACAAAAACTGGGCAAACTCTTTCTCAGCCCTCCCTGTTTCCAGTCTCTCTGGCATCTTCAGGTTAATCTGCTGCTCAGTGTTTCTCACATGGATGCAAATCTGTCTGAAAAAGACTTGGAATAACCCAGGCAGTGTTGTACCTCGTGTGTTGAATTTGAAATGAATTCAGAAATGAAGCTGGGGGGTGGCAGTTGAGGAATGAAGCTGTGGGGTAACAGTTGGGGAATGAAGCTGTGGGGTAACAGTTG